>CAEGAD010031773.1:2500-27244 GCA_903067055.1 Poeciliopsis paucimaculata | reverse complement strand
CTCCACCATCACCTCCATCACCTCCACCACCTCCACCATCACCTCCATCACCTCCACCACCTCCACCATCACCTCCATCACCTCCACCACCTCCACCACCTCCACCATCACCTCCATCACCTCCACCATCACCTCCATCACCTCCATCACCTCCACCATCACCTCCACCATCACCTCCACCACCTCCACCATCACCTCCATCACCTCCACCATCACCTCCATCACCTCCACCACCTCCACCATCACCTCCATCACCTCCACCACCTCCACCATCACCTCCACCACCTCCAACCTCCATCACCTCCATCACCTCCATCACCTCCGACCTCCACCACCTCCACCATCACCTCCACCACCTCCAACCTCCATCACCTCCACCACCTCCGACCTCCATCACCTCCACCACCTCCGCCCATCACCTCTGTCTTCCTGCCGAGTCTTTCCAGAACCGGCTGGCCCGTTCTGTTGCTCTGCTTCTGAATTCTGATCGCTGTGAATAAAACTGCGTTTCTCCATAGAAACACTGTAAACCTGAGAATTTCACTGCGGATGATGAAAGATTTTCAGCTGCAGTTTATTTTTCACTGAGTTCAAGAAAAGAGGAAATATGGAAGAACAGTTAAACAGCTTTTATTTCTCAAATTAAGTTCAGTTAAGCCCAAATATAAACTTAAAATAAACATTTTATATGTAGAAAAAAACTTGTTGCTTGTTCAGCTGTTATTAGGCTACAAAAAAATACAATTATTAAAAGAATAATATGAAAAAAAAGTTTTATGACATTAAAGTCGAGTATAAACTCATAATATTATGAAGTCATAATAATACAGAAAACTGTATGACCATAAAGTTGAAATATTACGATTATAAACTCATCATATTACCAGAATAAAGTTGTACTATTAGGATAATGATGCAATAATTTTATAATATCAAGAAAACACTTTCAGAATATCTTCAAGGTTTGATGATAAAAATGTTTCATCTTTCAAAAACAGAAAATAAAAACAAATAATAAACATTAATGTAACTGAAATGACAAACTGATTATTTCATTTCACAGAAGAAAAGGCTGAATGTTTTTTATGGAGAATAAATTCTAATAATTCCTGAGATATTTTCATATTTATGTTTTGACCTTCATCCATCAGGCATCAAGAGTGAAGTTAATATCACACTAACGTTTTAATAAAAACTGTTTCTCTCTTCATTAATCAACAGTTATTTATGTTCAGAATGAGCAAAATCACAATTTATAAAAATGATTTGAGAAGGAAAATTAGGTATTGATAACAAAAACAGAAAGTTTTACAAAGGTCTAGTCAAAGTCCAACCTGAAGCTGATTGAAATGTTGTGGTGGGAGGATCAGAGGTCCAAATGTCTGCAAAAGTTCAGGTTCATTTCTGAATCATCTGTTTTAGTTGCTCTTGTTGGATAAAAATAAGATCTTTAACCAGTAAAGTAGGAACTAATTGCTGCTGTCAGGGTGAATTATTTACTCATCAGCAGCAGGTCGAACGATAACCTGAGGAGAAAACCCAAAAAACCCAGACCTGTGTTTCCTTTGGCTCTGTGAACCGGTGAGGAACAGTCAGCCCAGTGTCTTATCGCCTCATTAAGCCGGTTATGAGTTAATCTGTCAGCGGCTTCATCTGTTCGCTGTCATTTATTCTCATCCTGAGAGCAGAACAATTAAAGTCCGGTTTGAACTGTGTGGAGTCGGCAGTTATCTCACCTGTGGGATCGTTGTCCAAATGAGTTCCTGTTCTCTGGCAGCGGCTTCACATGCACCAACATGAGCCTGATTATATTCTGTATTCCTGCATAAAAACATGAAAATGGGATCAAATTTGGTCCAGAGGAAACTTCTGATGCATCTGAAGGTTTTATCTCCAGTTTATCAGACTCACCTTTAAAAACCTAACAACACCTGGACATGAGCAGAACAAACCAAACTGCCTTCAGTATGAACTCCTGCTGCGTTTCCATGTTCTGCTGCAGATTACCGTCACTGAAGACAATAGCAGATAATCTCCACAGCTGCCAGGATCCGAGGTCACGGAGAAACAATAAAACCTGACAAATGAAAAACTACAGCAAGACGCTGCCAGAGCATCATGCTGTAGAACCCGAACCCTCTCAGACGGGTTTGGGTTCAGCAGCAGCTCTGATGTCACTGCAGATATCTACTGGTTCTCTCCTCCATCCACTGGAAGCCGGAGTTAGGATGATCAGACCCCCACTGCCACGCTGTGATAATCCCACTGCATCATCCCAACACACACACATCAGAAGACACATTCCTGTTTCTGAACATCTGAACAAACCTTTTTATTTTGTGTTCCTGTCAGACTTTCTCATTAAATGTGCTCTTTATGCTTCAGTTCAGGCTTTTGTTGAATCATTTGGTTGTTTTGGGGTTAAATCCTAATCTCTTCTTTTTAAATCTTTCTGCATGTGCAGTTAAAGTCTTTGCCGTCTTCTCACTCCTCTTTCCACTCGTAGACGCTGTTTTCACCTCCTCTCATGGCTTCTGAGTCTTTCTTAGTTCAGCTGCAAGCAGAGGAGGTGATGAAGTTAAGAACTCATCTTTTCACTGAATCTATTGTTTTATTCCTCTGTTTTTTTATATATCTGTAAAATGTGCATTAATAGTGTTGGTTGCCACACATGCTTGATCATTTGGAGCATGTTGACTGTGGCTCCTCCTCTAGTCGGCTGTTTGTAGCACAAAGAAGCAAAAATGCTATATGTATGAAATGTAATGTAACACCTTTAAATTGGGCGTCTGCCTCTTTAAAAGCTCCTGAAGCTCCGCCTTCAGGAAGCCGTCCCATTATGGCTCCTCTTTAACCCTTTAACGTTTTTTGTTTTGTTTTTTTACCAGCGATGCTCCTATGATGAGCTCAGCAGTTCCAAGAGAAGCTTGCTAATTGCTGCTAGCTAGTCTGAAGGAGCGGAGACCAGTTTAAAAGATTAAATAATTATATATATATACATATATATATATATTTTATTTATTTATTTATTTTTTAATGTTCCTGCCCCTTTAAAATTTCTTCCCAGTTCTCCTCCGTGCCACCTTCTTGCTCCGCCCCTGCATGCTATTTATTTTCAATAAGTGGCCGGTTGTTTATTGTCTGCAAACAGAAAATGAAGCTTAAATTGATCAGATGTCCGATCATAAAGCTTCGGTCCAGATATTTCATCCTGACTTTCTCCCTCTTCATGGGTGAGAGAGCAGGGAGGGCGGGGCGCCGGGTGTAGGTGGGCGGGGCTACGTGCACGCGCTGGTGTGAGCGGAAGGGCTCGCGCTGGTTTTAAAGCGGCGGTGGCAGCAGGCAGGTGCGGGATGATGTGCGGGGCGCGCCGCGGAGGAGCCGTCGCTGTCCGCGGTGCTGAAGCGGAAACTCCGGGCTCCTGAGAGTCCAGTCGGGTCCAGTCGGGTCCAGTCGGGTCCAGTCGGACCGGCAGCGAAGCGACCATGAAGTCCATCATCAATGCCTTAAAGAAGGAAGGTAAGCGGAGCGACCCGCGTCTCTTCACGCACTTTCCGGAGCAGCTGGGCGCGCAGAGTTGGCTCAACTTCAGCCACCCAAACCAACCGAACCGAACCGGACTGTGGTCCATTTAAAACACCAGCCGAGTTGATTTAGAGCGTCTTTGTCGGGATGTGGGAAGGTCGGCGCGGATTTCCGAGGCGGCAGGGGAGCAGTTTATAGGTCAGAGATGGAACGGTGAGAACAGAACCGGAGCAGAACCCGAACCGGAGCAGAACCCGAACCGGATCAGAACCAGAGCAGAACCAGAGCAGAACCCGAACAGAACCGGAGCAGCCCGTCCATCTGGCTGTGTGTGAAACAAAGCTCTCAGTGTCGCGTTTTCTCTCCGTAATGAAAGCAGCAGCAGAGCTGATCAGCTGAAGTTATTCCAGATATTTTATAATATTCTATGTTAGGGGTTAATGTTGGTCTAGATGTGCAGCTGAATATGTTCCAGCCAGGAAACAACCTAATGAGAAACTGATCCAGAAAGTCCATCCTTGTAAATATTCCCATTCTGCAACAGGAAACGTGTCTCAGGATTTAAACTCCATTTTTACTCCATTTTCCTGCAGAGTTGCAGAAGTTTTTCTCCAGGTTTTTGGAGAACATCTGATCTCTGCTGGAGGCTTTTCAACCTTCTTTAATCCTTAAAAACATGAAGAATTTCAGATTTTACTCTGTAGGTCAAAAGTTACACTAGATAAAGTGTAACTTTTGACCTTTTCTTGGTTTGATGTTAAATCCTGTCGTTGAGGAAACTCAGTGAGAACTGTGAGCGTTTCTCATGAGGTTCCAGGAACTTCTGAATCATCAGCACGTTGTGTCAGCGCTGACATGCTACTAACAGATAACCAAGTTACCCATCTGCCATCTCATGAATGCAAATCACTGCATTTATTAAATTAAATCACAACTGCTGTAAGTCATCGCTCCTCAGCAGAAACAAAGTTTAAAAACATCTTTAGGATTAAAATAATGGTTATAAATCTCTTTAAGCCTCTGTGGTCGTGTCCGTAAAGCGTCTCCAGTGCAGCCATGTTGGTTCGATGCTCTAAATGAAGGTAAAGCAGGAAGGATGAATCAGAAAGTTGAGCTTCATGTGTTCATCAGACCGACTGAGCAGGCCTCAGCGAAACCCCACATGCTACTTTAAAACATGAATAAAACATTAATATTTACAGTAAGTAAACCTTGGCTTACTGTAAATACACTTCAAATTTAGTTGAAAGTGTTTGAAAACATAAAGCAGCTTTGTGAAATACGATGATGAGTGTGGATAGACGGTTAGGAGGAAGGTTGAGGGAGATGAATGTGTTAATGCCTGAAGGTGGCGTAGAAGAGATCGATGAAAGGGTGGAGGATGAGTGTGATGAAGGAAAACAGAAAAATGAGGCAGAATAGGGCAATGACTGGGACAAGCTCTAACTGCATGGGATGGAAAGTGGTTGTAAAATGATGAAGATGATGAATGGGTTAGAAAGGAATAAAGATAAATATTATATTATTATAAGATGATAATTCTTCTCATAAAGGAGAAGAAAGCTGAGTGGGATGAAGAGGACAGTGAACACAACAAAGTGGTTTATAATTGAGGATAAACTGGATCATAAGGATGGATGAAGAGGGCTGCACAGTGGTGCAGTTGGTAGAACTGTTGCCTTGCAGCAAGAAGGTCCTGAGTTCGATTCCCAACCCAGGGTCTCTCTGCCTGGCGCCCGCGTGGCGCCTGCATGTTGTCCCTGTGCATGGTGGGTTCTCTCCAGCTTCCTCCCACAGGCCAAAAACATTTAAATTCTCCCTTGGTGTGAGTTTGTGTGGTTGTTTGTCCTGCGACCTGTCCAGGTGACCCCGCCTCTCACCTGGACAGGAGTGTTGGATGGATGGACATTTATCATTTACTTTTATACTAAATGACCAAATAGCTGGATGACCAATATTTCTATCACACTGCCATCTTTGAAATGTAACTTTTTGTTTTCATAAAATCTTCTGTTCTCCATGTTGGGACTTTCTCCAGACTTTGGTTTTACAAATGACTCATAAATAATAAAAACTGCTTGTGCAGCTAAAACTTGTTGTTAATGTAGAATAAACGAATCCTGACATTTCCTTTAAATCCAAGCTGAAGTTGACAGTGAGGTGACGGGAGGCGAACGCGGCGCCGTCTGTTGTCAGAGTTAACCACCGCCTGTCAGACGCTGTGAGGCTCGGCGGCGCCGTCACGCCGCAGCCTCTTTGTCTCCAACATTAACGGCACAAAAGGTTGGACTGATTATCAAAAGTATGAACCTCCCCACATCGACAGCAGTAAACTACGGTTCACAAATTACACTTTTACACAGTTTCTTTATGATGAGCATGATCGTTAGTTATGTTTTATGTGTGGTTAAAGTTTTTAAAATCAGGTCTTTAGTAATTATCTGTAGAAACACTAAAGTCAGACTGTGAGTTCTCATTTAATTTCCTAAATCCAACCAAATCAAACCAGAATCAAATGTTGAAATGTAACAATTCATTAATAATTTGAACAATTATAACTTTAAAAACATTTAGTTCCAATTTTAAAACAAGAAAATATCCTGTTAAGATATTAGAGTTGATCCAAAGTGTTCAAAAATGAAGGTTATTTAGAGTGTCACAATTTTAAACTAAACATTTAGCTTGCTAACTAATTGTTTAGTTTGAAACTGAATACTTAGCTTCAAACTAAATGTTCAAAGTTAAATATTTGTCTTCACACTAAATGTTTAGCTTGGAGATAAATATTTCAGATTTATTTATTTAGCAAGCTGAAGTTAAATGGATAAATATTTACCTTCAAACTAAAATTTCATTCTCTAACTAATAAGTAATTCTAGCGGTTTTGAAGGAGTCTTCGCTGTCGGACTCACCAGGCTGAAGAACATTTCTGTATTTGGTTTGTATCTTGCACTTCATGTTTCCTGCAGGAGAAACTGAGACCTGAGAAACATGAACTGATGGTTCATGTTTACATGATACAGTAGAAACCTGTAAAAACTAAAGGTTCAGGTCTGCAGACCCGAGAGATGAAGCTTTTCTTCTGCTGCTCTGATCAGGCCTCCAGGTGAAACCGCCTCACAGCGTTGAGTTAAATGTCTCTGAACCACGTTAACGGCTCATTTTTCAGTTCTGTCCCACCATAAAACTTCATTTTATCAAATGAGCTGGAGGTTTTATTGATGCTGCAGTTTTATGTTTGGGTTCAAATGTGGATCATAAAAATTCAGCCAAGGAATTTCTCAAAAAAACTGCAACATATTTAATATTTCCTCAGTGTCTTTTTGAGACTTTGTCGTCTTCCTGGAATTTGTCCTCAGGTTGGACAGCCCGTCTCCAGACTGCTGGACTTTAATCTGAAGGGACGAATCTTCAGACTTATGAATTTTGCAGGATTCTTAAACACGGTGAATCAGAAGCCAATCATGTGTCTGTGGAATAACGCTGGAGATTTTTCTGCTGTTTCTAATGTGATGGAAGCGTCTCAAACGTTTAGCTTGTTTCTCACTTCAGGGCAGCAGAAACCTTACGATTCCACCCTGCAGGAAAGACAAACTGGTGATTCTTTCAACAACCTAACATGAGTTTCTAAAAGCACGTTGATGCGTTTTTTGGCGAGCAGCATGGAGCCGCAGCCTGAGGAAGCGGCGCTCTGAAATGTGAGAGCTCATTATCCGATCACACCTCGTCCACACGTCTGCAGCAGACAGAGGGAGGGAGCCTCACATGTTAGTCTGATGATGATGATGATGATGATGATGATGATGACGACGACTCATCGATTCCCCTTTAGATGACCGAGAGCAGAAGCTTCAGAGATGAGCCTGGCTCTGGTACCAGTTCTGGTTCTGGTTCTGGTTCTGGTTCTGTCCAGGCAGGCGAAGGGTTAAAACTGATCTGATCCTGATAATCACTGTGATGATGCGGAGACGAAGAGCGGAGCTGAGCAGCTGGGGCCTGAGCCAATAACTAATAATCAATTAGTCACACCATTTATCCAATCAAATCAATCAACCAGAAACTGGATGATAAAAGTTTGATTTGGTCTCGACCAGCAGAGATTTCATAATTTCTTTTGTTTGTTGCTTCTGTTGTTTTATTTATTTTGGATATTTTAAATGTCTTCCAGTGTTAAAAGTTTATCAAGAAAAATGTATCATGACAGAATCAAATGTGTTTTTGCAGGAAGTCCAGATCCAGACCTCATTCCTTCATTCTCACTTCGTTCATCATCTGGAGTTTAGACTCTGGAAAAAAGTCTATAAACAATTTACATTTAAGATAAAAGTGTAGACCTGTTCCAGTCCAGTCGCTGTGATTCTCTCCAGTCTGTAAACTCCTGCAGCTCAGGTCGATCCGGTCAATGTTCCCACCAATCAGCCTCCAGTCGAGTCAATAAACCTTCTAATTCTGTCCGTTTGAGTGGAAGTGAAATATGATGAGAATGAACATGTGTAAATATTGCTGCCAGCTGTCTGACATGTTTTCCTCTGTGAACGATGAACTTCAGGCGGTTTAGAGAGACCTGCTGAGCAGCTGGTTCACAGATTTCAGTTTAGTTTCTCCTGTAGAGACTGACGGTGTGTTTTCCTTCCAGTGCCTTTCCGTGAGGCCCCAGCCTACTCCAAGCGCCGGCGGGGTCCGTCCTCTGGCAGCGGAAACGGCCAGTCCCCGTCCTCGCTGTCGGCGCCCCGGGTCCTCCTGCGCTCCAACAGCGACAACAACCTTTCTGTGAGCCAGTACCAGCAGCAGCACGGTTCCCCTGGAAACTGGGCCCCCCATCTGCAGCAGCACCAGAGCCACCAGCACCGGGCCCCCCAGCAGGGCCACGCGCAGCCTGGCTCCTCAGCTTTGCACCGCAGCCTGTCCCCCCAGCTGGTCCAGCAGATGCCCAGCGGCAGCCCCAATGGCAACGTGGTGGTCCGCACTATGGGGCGGGGGGCCAGGAGCCGCTCCCCCTCCCTCAGTCGGCTGGGCGAGGAGAGCCGGCGGGTTCAGACCGCACAGCGGCAGCCCAGGTGAGTCCAGAAACGCCGCCTGGCAGCAGAAGGTTAAAGGTCGCAGAAGAGAACTATAAGGAAGAAGAAAATAAGCAATATTTTCTTTTGTTGTGCAGCACTGATATGAAGATAATAAATCAAACATCTGATTTATTAGATTATTCTACAGCTGCTGGTCTTCAGACAAACTTATGACAGCTGTTATCATGTCCAGGTAATAATTCAGGATGTTTCCCATTTGATAGTCCAATTAGGGATCAGAACTTCAACATTTGTTCACCTCCAGCTGCTGGTTCTTTTTCTCTCTGCTCTGAGTCAAACCAACCTGTTCCCCTCCTCGCCTGTAGGGGCGCTGCACTGACAAGCACTAAAGGAAACACAAAGACTTTCAGAGTGCAACTTCCTTCTTCATGAAATGGAAATAAAAATGTAGTTGGATAATTTCTCTCTTATCTTTGGCTAAAAACCGAGACACATTTCTCCTGCTAGCACTAAGCTAGCACGTTTGTTTGGGTCGCATTTACCCAGAATGCCCTGCGCTGCAATGCACTTACTGCTTTTGGGGCGGTCTCCGGTCTGCTTGTTTGTATTTGAACCTTTTCTGCTTCTGCTGATGCTCTGCTGTGGTTCTGTTGGTTTCTTGTTTCTGATTGGTTCCTGAAACCCAGCTGGAATAAAAAACTGGGAAAATTCAGTAGCTCTCCTGTCGGCTGCTGAATGGCTCCTTGTTCTTGGTCCTTATGAAGGTCAGAGCTGTTCAATGTTCTTCTGCTGTGATGAAGTGAGTCATCAGCTGAACTTGAGGACAACATTATTTCTCATTCGATAAATACACACAAGAGACTTACTGGACAGTATCTTAATTATCTTATTTTATTAGTATTTTTTGTAAAAAAAAAAAAAAAATACCCCCGTTTGCTCCTGCCAGCTTCTAATTATTGTTATTGTTATTATTGATATTATTATCAATAATATTCACTTGCTGCCATTACTCCTTAATTACACCTGAATTTTCCCACTGGGGAACAAGAAAGTTATTATTATTCTATTAATAAACTCACCTGCTTCAGTCTGTGCACATGAGTGCATAAAAATCTGATTCAGATTCCAGTTACCCCATAACGCGGCCGACTGGTGCAAACTGTGAAATGTGTTGGAAACGCATCAGTCATGCAAACTCCTAAACACTCAAGCATAAAAACAACAAGAAATTCAACCACAGGAAACAGAAGCAAAACAGCAAATATAAAACTCGCTATGCTAACTCTAAAACACTGATCATTATTAGTTCTGCTAACGTTAAGCTGCTAGTCCAACACAGAACTTAGCAAAAGCTAATTCAAAGATGCTAACTTCAACCATCTTCATAGGTAGCAAAGTTACCAAAAAAAGCTAATGTGCTAAATGAAAAATTAGCACATTAGCACAAGTTCCTATCACTGAACGCTGCAAACTCAACACAACAGAAGTCTTCCATATGTCGTGTTGATCAACTCCCCCTAGTGGTCTGGAGGACTTCTGTTTTATGGAGCTGAAATAATTCACAGATTAAATATTTAATTATCCAGTTTAATAATTAGCTCTGAGTTGAACATTCAGTTTAGAGCTAATTATTTAGTTTGCAAACAAAAAATTTTTATGAACAAAATATTTAGCTAGCTAAATATGAAGTTATCCAGTTACATATTTAGCTTGGAGCTACATGGTTACTTTGTAAACTAAATATTTAGCATTCTCATTAAATATCTGGTTTGAAACTGTGACATATATAAATGAATGAATAATGTGGTGAAATATAAAACCATTTCTTCATCTCATTACAGAATAAATGTGTAACTAAACAATTGGTTTGAAAGCTGAGATTTGAAGGTAATATGGTTTTTGAAGTTAACAGAGGAAACATGATGTTTAACAGTCAGGACAACTGATCTATGTTTGATGCACCAAGAGATAAAGAATCACTTCTGAATTAATATTTTTGTTTTTTTGTGTTTTGTGTTTATTTTTTATGAATAAAAACCAAAATAACTAGAAAACCATTTTGAAATAAATCCACCCAAACACACACTGTAAGCTTTACAGCTGATGCTCTTCTGCCTTCTGTTTAACTGTTCAGTCAGGATTTCCTGCCGATCCAGATAAAAAAAATCTTCTTTTCAGATCAGATTTTACTATGAAAGATAATTACCTCCAGGGATCTATAACCGTTCCTCATGAACAAAGTAAAAATGTCACAAATCCTTCATTAACAGCGGAATTTATATTTTTTAACAACACAAAATGATAAAAATGAACTTTCTCACTCTGGCTTGTTCAATTTCAGGATATAAAACATTAAATCCATAAAAGGAGAAGGTTTTTCCTGTAGTAGCTATTTTTGGTGCTGGGTTGTTTCTTCCTCTACTGTACCTACAGTATTCACCCCCCATGGCTTCCTCTGGGAAACGTGCCATCGCAAAGACTCCACTGTAGTTACAGCAACGGTTGCCATGGCTGCCTGGTTATGGGATGCCTCAGCTGCTACATGTGGATTTATGCATGCACAGGTTCATTCAGAAACCTGCTCAGCATCTGTGCAGCAGTCTGAGACACGCGGCGGATAAACGATGGGAGAGTGACGTAACTGTCAATCCAGATTAAGACACCTGATCCCTGCTTCCCACTCCTCCTCTTCCTCCTCCGCTCTCTTGGCAGATGGACCCATTCGGATCGCTGCCCACTCTGTAGCTCGCAGTTCTCATACGTTCCTTTACATTAAAGTGTGAGAAGAGGAAGAGGATGATGGAGGAAGCTGCAGTCGTCGTCTGACTTCTGTGCAGTTCTGCGTGTTTCTGTGTGACTTGGCCGAAAAGCAAAGTGAACAGCAGTCAGAAAGTTGTAGGTTTGATTCCGGGTATCGCTGTTTGAACGTGTTTGTGTTAAAGACTCGCTTCGCTTTTCCAACACCGAGAGTCGAGTTGGTCATTAAAAATGGCTTCTTCATTTATTATCTGTTTTTATTCTATTTTTGTGAGGATCATCATTCATGACGACCTTTAAACTAGAGCTGTAAGTAATGACTATTTTAGTTTTTTAAATAAGGAAATAAAACTTGCGTTGATGCAAGAACACATCATTCCTTTAGAAGTGCAAGTGAAAAGATCGACTCATTCCTTTAACATCAGTGTAATGCAGGACTGATCTGTTGACTTTTTGACATTTTTAGGTAGAACCGATTCACAGAAAAATATGTTTTTATTGTCGATTACTGAATTAGTTGATTATTTCAATAATCAATTCTTCATCATTCCAATTAATTATTTCAACCTAAATTTAAACCTCATAAATTATTCCCAGAATCGCAGCTGTAGTTTATTAACACTGTTTAAAATAAACGCCGCATGTGAACGCTACAGCCCCGATCAGCTGATCTCCTGATCAGGGCCAGCAGACCAGCAAACAGAGCCAAGCAGCTTCTGGAGAAGACTGATAATCGGTCCGATCTGTGGTTCTGTCTCGGTGGTTCCGTCTCGGTGGTTCCGTCTCGGTGGTTCCGTCTCGGTGGTTCCGTCTCGGTGGTTCCGTCTCAATAGTTCCTTCTCTGTGGTTCCGTCTCGGTGGTTCCGTCTCGGTGGTTCCGTCTCGGTGGTTCCTTCTCTGTGGTTCCTTCTCGGTGGTTCCGTCTCTGTGGTTCCGTCTCGGTGGTTCCTTCTCTGTGGTTCCGTCTCGGTGGTTCCGTCTCAATGGTTCCGTCTCGGTGGCTCCATCTCGGTGGTTCCATCTCAGTGGTTCCGTCTCGGTGGTTCCGTCTCTGTGGTTCCGTCTCTGTGGTTCCGTCTCTGTGGTTCCTTCTCTGTGGTTCCGTCTCAGTGGTTCCGTCTCTGTGGTTCCGTCTCAGTGGTTCCGTCTCTGTGGTTCCGTCTCTGTGGTTCCGTCTCAGTGGTTCCGTCTCTGTGGTTCCTTCTCTGTGGTCCCGTCTCTGTGGTTCCGTCTCAGTGGTTCCGTCTCTGTGGTTCTGTCTCAGTGGTTCCGTCTCAATGGTTCCGTCTCGGTGGTTCCGTCTCAGTGAATCCAGATGGGCTTCAGCGTGGACAGGTTGCACAGTTGGAACAGGACACTGTGTTGGTATGACCTTTGACCTCAATTCCAGAGTTTCTGCTGCTTCTTTCATTGAATTGATGAAAACAAACCAAACTGTGGAGGTTTAAACCTGGTTCTGATTGAAACTCTGTTTATGTTTGTGATGGTGGGACCTGAAAGGCTTTTCCTGGGATTCTAACAACTTCTGACAGTTTTATTGGAGATGCTTCTGTTATTAACATGCAGGTTTTTCCTCTATCATGTGGTGGAAAGATCATTTCTTCTTCCCCACTTTAAAGAGACGTTAATAGAAATGGAAATGAAAACCAATGAAAAGAAAAAAATACCTAAAAGTTTTGTTAGAAAACATTTGGTTTGGCCTTCAGACATTCATTGTTATTGTTTTTTGTTATATTTTCATTCTTATTACACTTCTTTTTTCTTTCAGCGGCAGATCTCTCACCTCCTACAGCTCAGCCGATAAACATTTTATAATCACACAATGCAAGATTTAAACCTCCATGATGTTTGGATGTGTTTCATTTTTTACCAACTATCTGAAAATTGTGTTAAAAGCTGCAGAACGTCCCTTATGAAATAGACGCCTTACTTTAGTCATAAAATCTGACTTTCTGCTCTCTGAAATCAGAGAATTTTATTTTTTTGCTAAAGCAGAAAATTGAAAATAAATCTGAAAAAATGAAAACAGATCAGACTGAAAATTTGCAGATGTGAATTGGGTTCATTGAGTGAAGATGTCCTCATCCTTCATCTCTAGATTAGATCAGATCTGCTGTAAATTTTTTATTTTACATGTTAGATCTGGAAAACTACAGAATTATCCCAAGAAACAAACTTCATTTCATGTCCTCACATTAAGCTTCACAGCCGTTTGTCCTGTTTGGTTCTGCAGGAAGTGCTGAATTTGATGTGTTAATGTGTCTGTATACAGCTGACACCAATAACCAGAGCAAAACTTGGCTATTTTTAGATCATGGAGGACAATTTTACACCATTACTGCCCAGCCTTACATGGAGTTATGCAAATTCTGTCTCAGGTCCAGAACAAAATTCAGAACCAAAGAAAAGTCCAAAGATTCTCTTATATTTCACCCAAAATCCTCAGCTACTATTTAATAACAAACTAAATTAAGCTGAAGTATATTTTCCTGATTCCCATCTGATTTTTTAGTCCATAAAGTTCCGGCCTGTGTTCGCTGATGGTGTTCGGATTGTTGGAGTTTGTGTTTCAGCCTCATCAGCATGTTTGCAGAAGTTTTAATGACTCCATCGCTCCTGATTGCCGTGGCGACCGTCGGCATGCTGTCGGTAACTGACAGATTAATCCATCCTGAGCCGCCTGATGTCGTCCAGAACCAGGCAGCAGAAAGCAGCTCTGCCACCACGGACGTTCACCACCGTTTCTTTCTCTGTTTTTACCCCAGCTGTGGATTAATTTGGCATCTGAGCAGCTGCTGATCGTCTGTTTCAGTCGACACGTTGCGTTTAAGGTCCGCTCTCTGGGAATGTGCATGCTGCTGATAAGGACAAACATTCGGATCAGCAGGAGCGATGCTTCTCTCACTGGCAGTGAGTTGAGATGACAGAAAAAACGTGACAACCGCGTGTCAGCTGACGTTTAAACCGGCTGGAGAAAGTGGATCCGGATGATTTATTTATCCTACTGGAAGCCGCTTCTGTCACTGCTGGATTCTCCTTAAAGCTCAGAAAAAGATGACCTGCTGGGTGATAATTATAAAACAGAACATTATTACCAATGTAGGTCTTTAACCTAGTCACTCCTCGCCTATCAGGGTTGGATATCAGGGACATTTGAAGCAGTGGCTCTGCTCAGCTTCTGCTGGCCCACTTACAGAAACGAGGCAATTAGTGGCAGTGTTCACCACGTTACAGCATCTCATTTCTGCTTTTTGGAATAAAAAACAAGAAAATCCTTCATATTTTCTGTCCTCCTGAGTCAAAACACTGTTAAAAACACGATGCTCTGCTGTATTAAACATGTAGGCTCATTATTTACACCAACCATTTCACTGGATCGTTTCATATGTAGCATTTTTTGTTGCTTACTGGGTCCAACAGCAGAAAGCTGCAGAAAGAAGAAAAACTGGGTGTGCATGATAAATCGCATTAGCATCGTTATCAGACGGTGTTGACATTGTTGAACATATTGTATCAAAACCATAAATAAAACTGGACCAATATTAACAACCATGTTTATTTCCAGGGTGTCGGTCATGGACACTGTGGCACTGCTAGCTAAACAGTTAGATTAATGCCAACCATTAATCAGCATTAAGTGACGTTTGTGTCGAATTGTCACCTGAGGTTGGATTTATTTGTCTCTGTGTAAAATCTCTTAAATTCTGATCAAATAAAAGCAGCTAGGACGCAACGCTGAGATCTAACTCTGTCAGAAACTCCCATAATTCCCTTCTTTTTTTCTTCCAGTCTTTGTTTTTGCCCCCCGAATCGCCCGGCTGCCGCCCACTCATGACAGCCTCTCTGTGGCGTTCCCTCCGCTCCCACTCAACATGTCACACGGCCTCATGTGAGCCCGCAGACCCGCTTTCTCTCTGCTCCCCGCTCCATCCACCCAACCCTGACAGCTGTCAGTAACCCCTCTGGGCGCCATGGCAACCGCCTCCCAGCTCGCCGTGGTGAGAAATGAAATGTGTCCGCCGTGTCAGGACGGGCCGGAGGTCTGGCTGTTTCTGCTCGATGTGACTCATAAAGATCTCGCCGTTAATATTCTGTGATTTCACCAGAGACGGCCGCGCTCTGCGCCGCGTCGCCTCGCTGCTTCTGCTGCGCAGAACTTCATTAAGAAATCACCGTTTGAAGAAATTCTGCACTTTTATTGCAGAGCAAACCCAATTACAGCACGGAGCAGATTTCCTCTGCGACTCTGATGCGATTATGAAATTCTCCTGATTTGATTTGATTGGGTCATAAAGTAATATGCAGACGACACGTTCGCTCAGAACACGGAAAACACAATCAGCAAAGACGCAGAACTGGAAATTATATTCTCAGATTAAAACACTGACATCAGGACAGAAACAGGAGACGGTTAAACTTTACAGGGAGAAATGAAAGTGAGATGCGGAGGGACTCATCAGTGTTTGGTTTTCCCTGAAGTTCCCTGAAGGCATCACAGGTTTGTTGCTTAGACAGAGAAGCAGCTGTGAGGAAACTCTGGAGGAGCTGCAGAGATGCACAGCTCACACCACTGTGAAGAGTGAATACTGAGTTTGTGATTTCTGTCTAATTCTGAGGATTTTAAATCTTCCACATGTTTCTGCTGAGAGGCAAAGAGGATTAAACACGATAATCACAAATATTTTAACTTTTTGTTTCAACCAGTTAAAATCCAAACATTTCAGATTCATCTTGTGACACTTCATCAGATAAATCAGATTTATAGCAGAAATCAGCAGCAAAAGTCCAGTTCTATAAAAACTCCCCACCTCAGCATCAGGTCGGGGTGCTTACTTTGACTAGGCCTTGATTCTTTTCTTTTCAGCCGTTTGGTTCTAGATCTGCTGCTGTGTTTGGATCACCTTGTTGGACAGACTCAGACTCAGTCAACAAGGTTTTCTGATAAATAAAACAAGCCCCCATCACCAGCCCTCCACCACCATGCTCGGCTGTTAGCAGCAGGTTTTTTACAGATTTTCTGTTTGTTTTTTGGAGCTGCAGTCCTCTGCAGGCCTCCCAGAATGTTTGCTGGGTTTTTGTTGAGCGTAGCAGCAGAGATGCAGACTGACAGTAAAGACCAGGCTGCAGCTGCTGCTCAGGTCCGTTCACCATCTTTAATATAACTGTTGACATAACAATACGCTGTCCAATGCCAGATTATTACAGGTCATGTGTGGGTCATATTATGGGATTACAGCAGAAATATGGGGATTACATAATCCCTACACCAGCAGCAGAGGGTCGGTGTGACGTTTGATGGAAAAATAATTCTGTGTAATTTCTCTTCATCTGAAACTGAATATTTGGTCACATTGAGAGTTTTATCAAGACGCAAACATATGTCAGAAAACTTTATTGTGTTGAGTTTTGTTTCAGGAACATTCAGGAAAACTATTTTTATCTTCAGTAGCTGCCGATCGGTTGATGGGGAATTACTGAAGATTGTTTTGTGGATCTTGAGGAGATTAAAGTTCCTGGGAGGCGTCGTGTGGAGGGTTATGATGAGGTCCGGAGTCTGTGACCAGATCGGCTCGCTCCTGCTGTAGTTCGGGTTTCTGATCCTTTTTCTGGTTCTCCTGGACCGGATCCCAGGGCAAAGCTGATCAGAGTGAGGATGTGGTTCTGCTGCATGGAGGAGGAATAATCAGCTTCTGGCTTCATCCTCATGTGAATCAAAAGAATAAGGCAGTATGAACATTTATTGTTTTAAGGTTTTTAATCCAGTTCAGATTGTTAAACATTGTGATGTCAGCTTAAAATAGAAAAACTGTTTTTAGTGATGTTGAAACCCAGAAGATATCAGTCACCAGTTAGCAGCTCTGTTAGCAGTTAGCAGTTCAGTTAGCGGCTGCGTTAGCAGTTAGCAATTCAGTTAGCGGTTCAGTTAGCGGTTCAGTTAGCGGTTCAGTTAGCAGTTCAGTTAGTGGTTCAGTTAGCAGTTCAGTTAGCGGCTGTGTTAGCAGTTAGCAATTCAGTTAGCGGTTCAGTTAGCGGTTCAGTTAGAAGTTCAGTTAGCAGTTCAGTTAGAAGTTCAGTTAGCGGTTCAGTTAGCAGTTCAGTTAGCAATTCAGTTAGTGGTTCAGTTATCAGTTAGCAATTCAGTTAGCGGTTCAGTTAGCAGTTCAGTTAGTGGTTCAGTTAGCAGTTCAGTTAGCAATTCAGTTAGTGGTTCAGTTATCAGTTAGCAATTCAGTTAGCGGTTCAGTTAGCAGTTCAGTTAGTGGTTCAGTTAGCAGTTCAGTTAGCAATTCAGTTAGCGGTTCAGTTATCAGTTCAGTTAGCGGTTCAGTTAGCAGTTCAGTTAGTGGTTCAGTTAGCAGTTCAGTTAGCAATTCAGCTAGTGGTTCAGTTATCAGTTAGCAATTCAGTTAGCGGTTCAGTTAGCAGTTCAGTTAGCAATTCAGCTAGTGGTTCAGTTATCAGTTAGCAATTCAGTTAGCGGTTCAGTTAGCAGTTCAGTTAGCAATTCAGCTAGTGGTTCAGTTATCAGTTAGCAATTCAGTTAGCGGTTCAGTTAGCAGTTCAGTTAGCAATTCAGCTAGTGGTTCAGTTATCAGTTAGCAATTCAGTTAGCGGTTCAGTTAGCACTTCAGTTAGCGGTTCAGTTAGCGGTTCAGTTAGCAGTTAGCACTCTGTTCTCAGGCAGTTAGCATCTGTTAGCCGCAGCGGCGTGGCGTGATGAGTGCGACTGTCCCATCATGGTCAGACTGGATCCACCCTGAGGAAACTGGTGCTCCAGTTTCCTCAGGGTGACCAGGTGATCCTGTCGGACGCTTCAGCTACTGCCTGGGACACCGCCGCTCTTATGCCCTCTGGTGGCTGCTGTAGACATGTCAGCTGTTAAATAAGACAATTTATCGCAGATTTAGTGCCAGGCTGGGATTAATTTTTAATTTACAAGAATAAAACAAGTCATATTACTAGAATAGAACAACATTAAAAATCATAACATGAGAATGAAATTGTAATAATACAAGAATAAAGTAGTAATAATGCAACAACATAGTCATAACAATATGAGAAGGAATAAAATTTTAATAACACAAAATATTCACAATAACACAAGAATAATAGTAATATTACAATAAAGTAATAATTATAAGAGATTAATCAACTTACCAGAATAAAGTGGTAATAACAAAAAAGTTGCAGTTACATGAGAATGTCATAATAATACAATAATAAAGTATACTAATATGAGAATAAAAACCTCAAATGATAATAACACAAGAATAAAGTCATAATAATATGACAAAGTTGGAATAATAATTTTATAATAAATGTAAAAATTAAATTATTAATTTTTTACATTTAGTTACTTTATTTAACTCCCCTCCAAAGTTAACAGGACTTTAAAACGAAACGACTGAATCTGTTAGAAGAAAGAATCACACTGACTAGATGAGCTGGTCATGTCAGGTCTTTATAACTCCATCAAGTCTGTTTTCTTATAAAAATCACTTTATTCTGCTAACATTATACCTTATTCTGGTCCCAACAGACCTGCATGTCAGTGAACTCAACCGTTTCCTGCTGTGTCCGTTCTGTCTTTGCTTGCCGTGTTTCTCCTTGTGTGTTGAACCTTTAATCTGACATCATAAGCAGAGCGGAGACCTGCAGCAGCGTGTTGTTTCTGCTCCTTGCAGCTCTGTGTCACTTCCTGTGCTCCAGTGCAGAGCTGGCCTCTCGGTGGTAGGCGCTATTTCCAGCTGCTCGGAGTGCGGCTGCAGCTTTGTCCGTGGCTTTCCCTGGGAAAATGTTTGAGCAGTCTCAGAAGGTTCTGAATGGGGTTAGCTCTCCAAAGGCCTGCAAACATTTGAGGAGGAGTGGAGTCTGCAGGACAAGGTGACCCACTTACTGCAAACAGTCCCTCCCTCCCGCTCTCCATCTATTCTCCTAGTTTTCCTTCCTGCTGCCTCTCCTCTCTCTCCTCTCCTCTCTGAAACAGCTTTTAGAATAAAATATTTGTTCATTTCTGACTGGAATGCGGCCGAGTCACAGACAGCTTCAGCTGATTATCACCGTCATATTGAGGCCACGTTTTGCTTTGGTGTTGTTATGAAAACTTACCACTAGGTGGCGCTATGTCACCATGGTATCCTGCTGTACATGAATGAAGAAGTGTTTTAGAAACGTTGGAGGCGTTTCAATCCTTGGATCTGTTGCTGTCAGGTTTTCAGCAGCTCTGTGGGTCAGAACCGGTTCTGATTCTGAGGCGACAAACCAAACAGACAGAAACAAACTGAAACTGACTCAGAGATTCTGTTGTTTTTTTTTACTTTATTTAACTTTAGGATTTTATATAAATGAACAAACTTGCAAAACAAACATAAACAAATCAACATAAGACAAAGAGTTGCTTCTAAACCCCGATCACCTCAAACTGTTGTCAAAAAATAACAGAAAGAAACATCTTAAGTGTTTGGGACAAGAGATGCATCTAGAGCAATTCAATAAGGCTCACAAATTTTCTCATAAAATATTTAGACAATAAATACAGTAATAAATACAGTATTTTCAGTTTTCCCAGGGGAATGCAACTATTCCTTTCTGAAAACCATCTTCCAATAGAAGGATGAGTCTGATTTCCTTCAGTTCAACTTTTACTCACACAAGGCAACAAGCACATTTTATTGCGACCTCTGCAGTTCTGGATCTGGTGGAACATAAAGTTTTATGTCTCAAAGTGAAGTAACTGGTGTTGAGGGTTTTGGCCCGTGTCCTCTGGTCCTGACCTTTTGACCCCTGTCCTGACCTGTTTGTGCCTCCTCTCTCAGCCCCAGCGGTCACGGCGAGGCGCTCGGCCCCAGGAGGAAGCTGTACAGCGCCGTTCCAGGCAGACACTTTGTGGTGGTTCGCTCTTACTCCGCCCAGGCTCAGGGAGAGATCAACCTCTACAAAGGCGACAGGGTCAAAGGTCAGTCTGCTTGTGGGAGATAGACTTTACCGTGCCCTGACATTGATGATAGATTTTCATACAAAAAATGAATGAAGATCTAAGTGAATAATACAAATTTGCATCCAGAAAAACACAGATCTTAAGATTTTTTCCTTTTGCTTCAATTGTATTTTCTGGATCGGAGATTTCTAGATGTCTTTGTTTTAAGGAAATGTGAATTATTACTGGGTGTAGAAAAGCAAAGTAAGTTGTAAGAACCAGACCTTACGATCTCCAGCATGGCTGATAAGCAGGAAAACACAATTTCTCAGATATCTTGGAGATTATTGAGACGCTGCTGGAAAAGAACAATATGAGTTTAGAAATAAAGATCCGTCTGGAAGTATAAAGGAGTTTTAAATTTAGTTCTCACAGCTTCATCGTTTTGGATGCAGGATAAAGAAGTTACTTTATTTCTGTGAAGGTTGCAGAGAGAAGCTGACTGGTACAGAAGGTGGAGTTAATCCTTAAAAACTGAAAAAATAATGAACAAAAATGTGTGAAGAGACAAAAGATAGGAGTGTGTGTTTATTCCTTAATGCCAGTTACAGGAAAGCCAGAGGACTTTGCAGAGACGAGCGGCGGCAGCATGCAGAGAGTCACAGTATGAGAGATGAATCTTATCTGGGAGAAGCTCCACTAAGACCTGGTTCTGCTAAGCCAAAGGATGAAGATTTACATCCATGCATTAAGATTTAAAAATGGACGTCTTTCAGCTTTATTTAAACTCTTCCTGCCAGATTAACCTTTGACCTCTAAAGACTCTGAGTCTCATATTTCTGCTAGAGGTGAAGAATCAGTAATGAAGTTCATTATTCATTAAATATGTCTACTGTGACATGAAGTTAAATAAAATTAGAAAATTGATTTAATGTTGGTTATTTAACGATTTATTGATCTGTTGGTTTTTCCACAATGAAATAATTATCCATCATAAAACTGACAGAAAGACATACATGAGTGTAACATCCTCTTTTCTCAACCTTTGCAACAGTTTGAACCGTTGTTAGCATGTGGTAATGCTTTTTTCCGAGCCGTCTTTAAACACACCATGATTGCCAGAATCATCTTCATAACCCAGCAGAGCAGCAGAAGGCAGTGATGACCAAATGAAGCCTCACTGCTTCACCCAAAGCTTCATTCATTTCTCTCTACTGACATCTGCTGTTGAAACTGTGGCAACAGTTTTTATGTAAGACTTTTTTCCCTCCCAGTTCTGAGCATCGGAGAGGGAGGATTCTGGGAGGGCAGCGCCCGCGGCCAGGTGGGCTGGTTTCCGGCCGACTGCGTGGAGGAAGTCCCGGCCAAGGTCACCGAGGAAAGGACCTGTGAGTAGCATCAGCTGGGCGGGTTGGGCCCGGATGTGTTGGTTCCAGTTCAGAACCATCATTCAGATTTTTCTCTGTAATGAAGTGAACGTTCACTTCATTACAGAGGTCAGGAGTGAAGGCGGTCACTCCTGACCCGCTGATGCGTGGACTCCACCAGACGCCTGGAGGCACCAAGATGTTAGCAGCAGATGCTAATCCTGGAAGTGTGAGGTGGGGTGCCAAGAGTTGGACCCGTTCCTGAAAAAACTCCATTTCATGGAGATGTGGAGGATTTAGAGGTCAAATAAAAACCTCAAGCTGTTTGTTTTTCTACTCAGTGATTGGTGTGTGACAGGGAGCTTCATGCTGCTGGCTGAGGCCACAACCTTCAGGAAACGAACGTGTGACCCAGTTTCCCAGCAGAACGTTCTCCCTGGTCCACATCAGCTTGTTTCCTCACTGCTTTGCACTTTGGTGTTTTTCTGGAATGTTCCTTTAAAATGTTTTGTACCAACTTCTGTCTGTCAGAGAGATTTAGGCCTGAGCTGGAGTTAAACACCCAGAACTCATTTGTGAACATTAACTTGCTAATCAAACATCTTAACGACTTAATTAGATCCCATAGAAAGGTTTCAGTGTGTGACGGCACGTGGCCGTGTTTCAGCCGCATGTGTGTCCTCCTCTCTGTCTTCCCGTCCCTCCGGGCCTCCAGGCTGCCGTGTGCCGAGCTCAGCGCTGCATTGGCCTGCTAACTCAGCTGTGCTCTTATTTCCTATGGGTTCTAGCTAATGAACATATCACGGCACGCGCCGTCCCCCGTAAACGTTACGTCCGCTTTGTGATGTAAATCTACACAAGATGTTTGAGACGTCTTCTGTCTGTTGTTCATCTGTTTTCCTGCTTTGTTTAATTATTGAGATTAGCACAAGGCGGACATCCATCAGCTCTCTGGTCTCACTCTTCCCCCGGGGAGCCAGCCATGTTCTCTTGTTCTCTGGCTGCTTCCCTCCATCTGTGTGGCTCACTTTAAAGTTTAACCCAAGGCCGTTGGCGCGGGAAAGCCTCCCTCAAGCCGCGCCACGTCCAAGCTGCCCCCGGGTCTGCCTGCAAAGAAAAGCCTGTCAGAAATGGGACCACAGTATGGCGTCCCGCAGAGAGCCATTCAGAGGCGGCTTCAGTCGAACCCACAGGTCAACTGTGTGCGTGTGTGTGTGTGTGTGTGTGTGTGTGCGTGTGTGCGTGGGTGTGGGGGTGTGTGTGTGTGTGTGTGTGTGCGTGTGTGCGTGGGTGTGTGTGTGTGTGTGTGTGTGTGGGGGTGTGCGTGGGTGTGTGGGTGTGCGCGTGTGTGCGTGTGTGTGCGGGGGTGTGTGTGTGTGTGCGTGTGTGCGTGGGTGTGTGTGTGTGTGTGTGTGTGTGGGTGTGTGGGTGTGTGTGCGCGCGTGTGTGTGTGTGGATGTGTGTGTGTGTGTGCGGGGGTGTGTGCGCGTGTGTGTGTGTGGGGGTGTGCGTGCGTGCGTGCGTGTTTGTGTGTGTGTGTTGTGTTGCGACATAAAGCCGTAAAGCAGTTGATCGATAATAATACAGATTGATGATTGTGATTTTCTATAAATTCAGATAAATTCATCTTTTACTGCAGCATCAGAATCTGACTATAAAACTCCACAGCTTTTATTTTCCTGCTTTCATAGATCCATTTATCTTCAACATGGGAAACACAAGAGAACATGCTCCATAATAACCATCATACAACAGAGGAATACCTCGTGTCCTACCATCACAAACATAAACTGGAACAACAAACCTTTGCTGCTTTATGTCAAGCCATATAATAATAAAAAAATAAAATCTTAGACACACAAATGCTCACAGTAAGAACAAGTTTTAGATGTTTGAGGCGATGATTTGCTGCAACAAGCAGTCCCAGTGGTTTTCATGTGACCTGATGACCACTGCCAGGTACAGTGGAGGATGTGTGATGCTGTGGGACAGATTCCCCTCTGAAGGCCCTGGTAGGTTTGTTGGTATTCAGAGTAAAACCAGGACATTCTTGGTAAGATCTGCTCATCGTTGGGTTTTTCAGCAGAACAAAGATCCAGAAGCTCCGACGGTTTATCGTTTTCAAACGGTTTGGTTTTTCAGAGCAAACATGGCGGCAGCCTGTGGATGAACCAGAGACGGTTCTGACTTCCTTCAGATCAGATCCTGAGCACAAACCTCGTCTGTCTTCGTTTTTCCAGCTCTTTCCCGTTTGGAACATTTTTCCTCTGGGATTTGAATGTTGCTATAAATCTGCACAGGCAGCAGGATCTCCCTGCAGCGACCCGACCCGGACGACCTCCAGCAGCAACCCGACCCGCTGTGACTCTGGACCCGCAGAGTCAGAGCGGAGGGAGAAACATGCTAATCTGAGCGTTTAATGGCAGCTTCACTCGCTACGATGGCTTCAGATAATCCAGGGAAACAAGCTGATTGCAGAAGAAATATTTAAACATTTAAAGCTGCCAGTGAGTCGCGTAATTATTCAATGCCTACATCATCATTTATTCATCAGGACTGGAGAAATGAAGTCCCTTTGTGCTCCGTCTGTGGTGAAGAGTTAGCGTGTTAGTAGAGCTGCTCTGATGGAAACAGCAGCTCCGTCTAACTCCATGATGTTTCCAGTTTAATATTTTTGATGCTTCTGGAGTTTTTATTTTTACTTTTCCATCAGCCTCCATCTTTTCCTCCCGCCCTCTTTCACGGAAATTCACACACGCTGATTTAAGTTAAAGGCGTTTAGCCTCTAATCCGTCTAATTGAATAGATTAAGGCCCGCTTACACGCTCCGGTTGGACTTCGGCTCGATTCAGAGGTCTGGAAACACTCATCAGGTTAACATCAGGTTAGCATTCAACCTGGATCAGAAAACAGCAGATTTACTTTCATCAGTTTAATCTATTAGATTATTGTGAAGCAGCAGTCTGACGTCCGGAGGAAACGTTTCCTCTCTGGAGGAAAGGACTGGACCTGCAGACTGGACTCCAGTCGTCTGGTTTTTAAGAAGAGAGAATATTTCTCCAGTTTGGACTGAACTGAACTATGTTGAATTGTTTGTAGCAGTTGAACTGTTTTGGAAATCTGAGATGATCTTTTCTAAAACCATTTTTCTACCTGA
>CAEGAD010031772.1:0-67848 GCA_903067055.1 Poeciliopsis paucimaculata | reverse complement strand
ATATAAATAAAATTTTATAAAATTTTTAATGCTGGGCTTTTACATCCTGTAGTGAATCTCAACATGCTAACAGGAACGTTCATATAAATGATAAAACCATAATCAATGTTTATTCATGTTAAATAAAAAAAACATTCTTTAATTCTATGGAAAGAGCCTTATTTGATTCTCATACTATCAATATTTGACATAAAAGAAAGATATTCATCTAGTAATAGGCATTTCTAGCAAGCAAAATTCAATTTGTGCAGACAGGATAGCAGGGAGAATAAGAGAGGTTTTCTTTTAGTTTGAAAACACAATACCTTCAGTTTTGTCAGTATTGAGAATTAATTTGAGATTCAACAAATGTGACTGAATAATGTCAAAAGCAGCCTGTAGATGATCGCAAACTAAGGCAATTGGAGTTTCAATGGCGTAAACAACTGCGTCATCAGCATAGAGATGGACAGATATACCAGATGCATTATCCCCAAAGTTATTAATGTAAATTTAACTCCAGTCTGCTGGAATCTGATAAAATCAACAGACTCACTGTAGCATTAGCTCATGCAAGCTGTGCCTTCACACAAAGCAATTAAAAACACAGACAGTTTGATTCTGTGTTAAAATAAGTTGATGAAAAAAAGACAACTCCTTGATATATTTGTAAAGCCTTTATTAACAAATAATTCACATTCAGTGATCCAACATTGATCATATTTCTACTCTCACTGAATCTTGATGAAAACTCCCAAACTGGGTCAATTTATGACTAATTCAGTACAACTGATATTAAAAATAAAACACCATTCCCATAACACTTAGACTGAAAGCAAACAGGACTTACAATCTCTAGATCAAATCATAACTGTCAGTTCAAATACCTATTTTATGTCTACCCATGTGTCCTGTAAAAAACATTTGCCATGTTCTTAAGCCCTTACATAATAGTATATTTTTTATTGTACTTATCAGTTTAATAAATAATAATAAAAAAAACACTCAGAAAAATCCTCAAATCTCATGTATAATTAAAATGAATTCCACATATTTTTTCTCAATTTTGTTTTTTATGAAATATGACAGATTATGTTCCCTAATGTAACCAAAATAACTTTTAAACAATCTCCTGTTATTTATTATAGTCATGAAGTTTCCATGCATGAGTTGATAAAGGAAAATTACAACAAATAATGTCCAAGACTTAAATCAAAATGTGGAACAAAGCTGTAGCTACTGCCATCTATTTCCCTTTATTGATGCATTTAAAATGCTAAGTAAGAAAGTTTCCATTATTTGATGTGGTGGAAGAGGGATGGGGAAGTCTGATCTGTTCATTAAAATGGTGGCCTGTGAAGAACGATGAGGTTCCTAATATCTAGAATTTAGCCATTATTGATCCAATGTTTGGTTAAACTTCCCAACCTCTGGCCTGACAGCATAAACGGAGCATTTGGGTTTAAGAAATAACCCAGCAGTTTTTAGTGTATTAGTGGGAAACATTGTAAAAATATCCTGGTGCTTGGTAAACTGGCGCCTCTGAGGACATTATGCTCATTGATCAGTTTCAGAAAACCCCGTTAATCATTAGCATCCTCACATGGCTGTCACACAAGCCCCCTAAGAGAAAATCAATAATGGATCAATATTATCTAGTAAACTTGAAGTGTTAATAACAGAGGGAGCTCTCTCATGACGCATTTCTCTTACATTTTCCTTTTGTGGTCTCACAAGAGGGCAGTTTCTGACTAAGCAACACTTTTGGTCACAAAATGAAAACCTGCATTTCCATTTCTGCATTGTATTTTTTTGTTGTTGTTGTTTTTTTGTTGTTTTTTTTTGCTACAGCCTGTCCCCTGGGTCTGAAGGAAGTCCTGAGGAGTACATTTTCTATATAAGGTTAGGTTTTGTTCTCTCAGGCTGGACATAGCTTTGAGTTTGGAGCTTTTCCAGGGGTTTAGGTAATCAACTAAAAGCGTAGCTCGTACTTGGGGCCAAAGGGATCCAGTTTCATGCCAGTAGATGATGCAGTTTTCTCAGCTGCTTCATAATTTGGTTTGATTCAATTGTGGTAATCGTTACCATGTTGGAACATGCGGTCTTTGCTTCCTCGAATCTCGTTTGTGTCAAATACCAGCGGGATGGCTTTCTACTTCAGCTTTATGTGTTAATTGGGGGATTAATTGTGTGGCTGATTTTGTCTTTAAGGCTTTTTCTTCTTTTCCTGTGTGGAAATTTCATTCAGCCCCTTTTATTTTACTTGTATGTCTAAATTGCATCAGATGTGCTCCTTATTTCCAATTATTTAAATCCTCTTGCTTGGCTCATTCCTACCTCCCACTGACAGATCAAATCAAGCAGTATCTCACATCAAGCATACTGTTATCTCTCTGGAGCTCCTCTGCCATTTCCTGTTTATTCTTAAACTCTTTCTCTCTCCCATCTTCCTTCTTTAGGATAGTGGAGGCAGTGTGCATCGGCTGGTTTACAGCTGAGTGCATTGTACGCTTTCTGTTGGCCAGAGACAAGTGCGACTTCATCCGCCATCCGCTGAACATCATCGACGCGATTGCCATTACCCCCTACTATGTCACCATGGCAATGGCCAGAGCTGGGATGCCGGGTGCCGGGCTCGGGGTCGCTGGAGTGATACTGCGCGTGCTGAGGATGATGAGAGTGTTCTGGCTCATGAAGCTGGCCAGACACTTCCTGGGCCTGCAGACTCTGGGGCTGACACTCAGGCGCTGCTACAGGGAGATGGTCATGCTCATGGTGTTTGTCTTCGTGGCCATGGCGATATACAGCGCCCTGGCACAGCTGCTGGAGCACGGCTTGGACTGGGGCTCGCAGAACCAGGACTACGCCAGCATCCCTGCCGCCGCCTGGTGGGTCATCATCTCCATGACTACAGTCGGGTACGGAGACGTGTATCCAGTGACGACTGGGGGACGAGTTCTCGGGGGAATGTGTGTTGTAAGCGGGATTGTTCTCCTGGCTCTGCCCATCACTTTCATCTACCACAGCTTTGTTCAGTGCTACCATGAACTGAAGCTCCGCTCCGCTAAATACGCACGAAACGTGCCTTCAGAGATGCTGCAGTGAACCAAATCAGACGCAAACACAGCAAACCAGAAGATCTCCTTGTGAAATAACCAACTGTGTGAACTGCCCTGCCTCCTGGCTTTGGCACACTGCAAAAACACAAAGTCTTACCAAGTGTTTTTGTTTTGTTTCTAGTGCAAATATTTCAGAAGACAATTAACTTACAAGTAACTTTTCTTTCAGATCTAAGAGCTTGTTTTAAGACAATAATTCTCTAATATTGATTTAAAAAGTACAAGTTCTATTGGCACATTATTGAATTTATAACATGAAAGAAATGGTCTTATTATGACTGAGAAAATCTGTCAGTAGAACCGGTACCTTTTATTTACTTAAGCCCAATCCTATATCTTAATGAAAGGTTACTTGTAAGTCAGTTTCATCTGATTTCAAGTGTACAAATATATTTGCACTAGAGGCTAGACAAAAACAGAATACTTGACAAGGTGTTGTGTTTTTTCAGTGTAGCATTCAATATTGTTGCTCTACATCTGTGGTGTCCAAACTTTTTGCTCTCGGGGCAAAACTGGCTAATTCAAACCATTCACAGGCCACAAAATCCATTACATTAAAGATGTAAAATGTAGCTAATTGTGACTTTTTTTTTACCTATACTTTTTTTTCTTTTTTTTAGGAAATTTGTAAATCATTAAAGATACAAAACATACACAGGGTTTCAGATTGTTGCCTTAATAACAGAAAAACACATTTTTTGGATAATGTTTTTTTCTGTTTGATTTGACAAATCCGGACCATTCTTGAGGAGTCATTTGAAGGGCCACACTTTGGACACCCTTCCTCCATATAGCCGCTATTTCCAGCAGAACCAATTATAAATGACCAGCAAACGACGTGAAGTAATCAGTATCTTACCTGCAGAGGACAGCAAAGAGGTTCAGAGGACAAATTTTCAAAATAAAAGTCAAAAGGTTTCCCCTTTTTCTGTTTTTGTTTTTTTGTATATTTAAATCTCTCAGATCATAAAAATAATTTTAATTGAAAAGATAACCTGAATACAAAAAGAATGTTTTATAATAGGGTGAGAGAGCTTTGTTGTACCCCATAAACCTAATACATAGTCCTTGGCAGCAACAACTCCATCACAGTAATTGACAATGAGTCTCTAATATTGCTTTGAGAGAATTTTGGATTATGAACTTCCTGCTTATGTTCAGTAACTCAGTCAGATTTAAGTCTAAACTTTGACTAGGCCACTACAAAGTGTTCATTTTAGAGTATTTTAGCTATTGTGTCATTGTATAAAGTGGGATTGAGCTTGAGGCCAGGAACTGATGGCCTGATATTTTCCTTCAGGATTTCTGTCACATCAATAAGAGCAGCCCCAGACCATCACACTGCCACCACCATGTTTGACTGCTAATATGATGTTCTTTTTCTCAAGTTCTCTGTTAGTTTTACAGCAGGTGCAATAAGATGTACACCTTTATAGGAGTGTTTCTTTGAACATATCAATCCCCAGATTTTTTGGATTATTTTTCTCAAATTTTTGGAGATCATGAAGAGTTTATTTGTTTGTTTTGGCAAATTTGAGGTGGAGATTTGTGTTGTTTTTCAGTGATTTTACCATCTTATTTGTTTCTTTCTTATTGTTGAATCATAAAAATCAAGGGTAAATCAATTTTCCAGACTTTTGATAGATTATTCCCCCCAATAATTAGTTTTTCTTTTTTTAATCAGCTTATCTTTGTTAAAAATAGCTTGAAGTCATAAATTGTTGTTTTTCCAACTTATGTTTGTAAAGAAATATAGACCAAAAAAATTAACAGCAATATTTTTGGCCTGTCATAGAGAACAAAAATGGGTGTTCATTTTTCAACGTCATATTTTCACCATGTCATTCATGCATTCATAAGTATCATCCCAAACTAAATATTTAATTCACAAGCTAAATGTTTAGCTTGGCCCAAAATATCTAGGTCAAAGCAAAATAGTCCAGATTAGGAAATAAATATTTAGTTTGAAAATTAAATGTTTAATTTGGAAAATAAACATTTATTTTGAAACTAAATATTTAGTTAACACATATTAATATTTAATTTGGAAGTCAATGGTTAGCTTGTAAACTAAATTAATTAATTAAATTGGTTTGGTTTATGAATTAAATATTTAGTTATGAACTCAGACATTTATAAGCATATGAATGACATGGTTCAAATATGATTGAAAAATTAACTCAATTTTTGTCTCTATGACATGCTAAATACGTCATAATATTGCTGTTAATTTTTTGCTGTGTACCTTACAAACTGCACCCCGTTATAATATTATAATCTGATAAACAGATTATATGTCATCATTTCTGATGGAAGTATCTGAGGAATGTCTCTCCTCATCCTGGTGTGAGTTATATCCTAAATTATATTTCCTGCCAAGTATAGTTGATGTAAAAAGTGGGAGTCAGGACGTTGTAAAGGCTGAAATGACGTCCTGAAGCAGCCCCAGTTTGACCAGTACTGACCTATAATCCTGTGGTAGTCTCCATGTTCCTCCAACTTCAAATCCTGATAATTTCTGTCTTTTGCAGGTAAGCTACAGCCTACTAATACCTTCTTCAAAGAACTTGTGCTTCACCACCTGGAGTGTACCTTTAAAAGCACAGCATGCAGATAAACACGCACACAGTGAATTATTTATTAGAGACACACAGGTAAAGCCAATCCCATTTAATCTATGGTTGCTGTTTACATTGTGTCCCCATGGTTACAGATCAGGCAGAAAAGGCTGCATCGGTGTGTGTATGCATGTGGGTTTGTTTGTCTGGCTGTTGGCCGCTCACTTTTTCAGATTTTTAAACCCAGATGGAGCAAGTTACACAAGAATGATGTGTGACCTAGATGCATTCTGTGAGACCAGTGTGAAATAAGGGGAGAGGCGCGAACAAATGCTAGGGGTTACACAGAGGACTCAGAGTGTTAGATGAGCTTTAAGCCAAGAATAATGAAATATGGGCTTGGGTCAGGAGGGACCTCAAAGTGGCAGACAATAAAACAGACACAGATACAACAGGACAGATGGAGTCTGAGATGGAGGATGGAAAAAATACTGCAAAAAAAAAAAGAAAAAAGAAAAAAGACAAAGCCCATGCACAAAGATTGAAAAGCTGCTTCTTTATTTGTGAGTGAATGTGAGGCATTTTGTGTTTCTCAGTCTCCAAGGCAACCTCATCCTCCAACATGCCAATCATTATGGTGGTTGATTTCTGTGCACACAAATAGACTGCATCCACGCACACCTCCTGGATGGTGCACAACAGCTTTGTCCTGGGATTTGTGTGGAGAATCACAACACAAATCGAGATAAAACTAAGTGTAAAAAAATGAATGTGTGTTTGGAAAAAAAGAGCATCCAGGGCTGCCACAAAAGATGGTTCTGACATTGATAACTCACGCATGTTTGTGGCGTTCTTTGCCAAGATGATGCAATTTGTTGAACAGACACATGATCCAAACAAACAAGTCAACACCTCTCCCACACAACAGTCTTTCTCTACATCTCTTCTCCTTTTCCTCCCCCTTTATTAGACATCAATCTGACTTTTTTTTTTTTTCAAATAAACCAAATGTTTAAGTCAATCTCTGTGTTTCCAGCACTGTTTTAGAGGTCTGTATTAGTTTAGAGCGTGTTTGTCGCATTAAATATTATTCTTTGTGTGCTTTCAGCAGATGTCTTAAAATGAAATTGAATATGTCATTAGCTGAATTTTGATATAAATCATGTAGCTTTTGTTTTCAAGAAAGAACATTTTGATTGAAACCCTCAATCAGACATTTTTCATCAATACGCATGATAAATGTGATCAGTGTTTGAGCTTTTCTAATAAAACCTCTGATATGTAGAACCAAAGTGTATGACTGCTCATTTCTAACTTTATCATAAGGTTAAACAAAAGTGCCATTGGACTTTTTATTTTATCACGTTACAACTAGGGATGCACTGATCCCCTTTTTTCACTTCCGATACCAACATCGGGCCACACTTTGGATGAATTGATTTTATTCATTTTTACCAATTTTGCCAAGTAATTTTATAGCAAAGCAGTGTCATAAAGTGAGACAAAATGAAATTTACACGGTGATCCAATGTTCATACACAAGAACAAATAACAGGTCTTTCATTTTAAATATCTGAACACTGGAGAAAGTTTTATAGGTTCCCCTCATTCTACATTAAATTTTTTATGAAATGCTTGAAAACAATTTCTTTATATAGAGCAAATTCACAACAAATATTGTCTCAGGGCATTTTAACAAATATTTTAATTTAAACACATACCTTCCAAATGATTGCAGTTATCAAACAGTACAGTAAGCTCAGTTAATTATTTAAATACAAGTATATTTTCTTTTTACTTATGTGATGACTTATGAAGGCAAACAAACTAGTTTTTAATCTAGGATTATCCAATTATTGGAGATTGACTGCAAATCTGTTTGTGTATTTTTACTTCAAAACCACATATTTTTAAAATAAGAAAAAAATGGAGCAAGGCATTGATAGGTTTTTTTCCACTTCATTCCACAACCTTGTGTTAATATACCATATAAAATATGAATAAAAGTAACACGAGGCTTATGGTTGTAATATGAAAAGATTCAATGGATATTAATACAGTCACAAGGCAATTTATATTTCAAGACTCCATAAGCTGGCTGCGCCAACCACATTCATCTTCATTAAATGAAGTGTCATATCCTATTACTGTCAGTCCATAGACTCACGTGTTGCGATCTCCAGGGGAGACGGATTTCTTTGGGTCGCTGGTGCTTTCTAATTTCAAAGTGATGATGTAACTGTAGGTTAAAAATAAGCTGCATTTCTGCTTCATGTAGGCACTGAATCTTAACATTCAGAATGATGAGCACCTGAGCCCGCCAGCGCTCTCCTCCGAGTCACTTGTGCTGTGAAAGCTGCACCACTGCAGCAAAAATAAGGAAATGACAGAGGCAGAGGGAATGCCCTCCGAGTTCAAACTCTTCAAAAAACCTATTTCATTTTCATCAAAACTTGTTTTTTCTTCACTTCTCACTTTTATTAGGATACAATAAAAACAGATTTCGATGTTCAAGGAAAGTCTCCCTGTGGTGTTTTGTACGAAGTAGTTTCAGAGAAACTCCAGCGAAAGTGAGGAAATAAAGCCTTATTTATTACGTTACAATAATCTCATACTGATCTTATATCTCCCTCACCGTCCTCTACACTCTGTGGCAGCAAGATAACCTTAGATTCTCATCTGGTGGTTTTTTTTTTGTCACAGCCCCAGCTGTCTTCAATGTGTACTGCAAAAACATCAAATTTTACCTGGTATTGTGTAGTTTCTAGTGCAAATATCTTGGTATATGTTCCTTAATGTTGATAAAAAAAAAATACTACAGATTATTTCATGTATAACAAGACATTTTTACCAATAATTAATGAAATGATAATTAACGAATCTATATTATTATTATTATTATTATTATTATTATTATTATTATTATTATTATTATTATTAACAAATAACAAGTAACTTTTTGAAAAGTAACTTGTAAGTTAGTTTTGTTTTATCCCAAGTGTTCTAAGACATTTGCAAACTAAATCAAAAACATTTGGTAAGATTTTGTGATTTTGAAGTGTGTTAACTTTCCTTAAAAGTGTTGGTACAGGCATGTGTAGGTAGGCACATACAACTGTCTTATATCCGAATGCCACGCTTTTTTTTGTGTGGTAATTCTCATTTAGAAGAGTGGCTAGGAAAAATCTGGCGTTTGTCTGAAGTTCTATTTGTATCCCAGTGAGACAGAAAGCCAAGGATTTCAAATTAAAAGTTCCTAAGCAGTCAAACTGAATATAATATCCATAGACTCCCATAACTGAAAAGCACAAAATCTAAAGATAAAAAAAAATGCTTCATTTATATTTATTATTTGAGAATTGTGAGTGACTCTGCTGTATCTTTGGAGGAGCTGCAGAAATTAAAAGCCCAGGTGGGACAATGTTTTGATTAAAATCCTGCATTTTCATCAACACCTATACATTTTTGGTATTGAAACGACATAGTTAAACCAATTTATCTTTTAAAACCATGCAGAAAACAATAGGGATCACCAAATATGCTATAAGCATACTTAAAACAAATAGCCAGCATTATAGCAGTCCACACATTTCTTTGCGATATGTATATTATGTGTAATATTGCAATAATGATACATACATTTTGATACATTTTCTACTACTTATGTAGACCTACCAAAAAATGGACAGTAAAAAGTATTTGTACAATACAACTATGTGTGACCTTATGTTAGTCTAACATAAAATTCCAATATTGTAGTTTGTGGCAAATTCGAAACATTTAAAAAAGCAGAAATTCTTTTTGGAGGGTTGAATGTGTCTGTTTAAATCACTGTTAATATAACTAAGTACTGGTGAATATAAAAAAAATATATATCATGCTGAACTGCATTTCGATCGGAATAATTCAGAAACAGAATGTATAGTATAAATAGTTTAAGTCATTCATACATTTTTACCAAGATGCTAATATTGAATGCTGAAGAGATTAGATGCATTTTTCTACTTTGAAAAATAAGTCCTAAATACATCCTAAAGGGGCATTTAAAATTTGTTAGCATTAGTCATATGAACTAACTATCCTAAAAGTGAAAATATGAGTGCATTTTCATTTATGAGCAAAAGTACATTATACAATTATCGGAAAATTTAAACGCAACAGTAAACCTATGAATCGTTTTCTTCTCAAATCTTACCTTAGAATTGAAATTGTACAAATCCAGTACACGTATTTATTCGACATTTGGCTCTTTCTGCTTTCCGTACACAAGAGTAAGATTATTGCGCTTTTGATGTCATTTTGCAATATTTTTTGTTTCAATCTGGTATAAATGTAAATTTTACCATTGCAATATTTTCATTGGATTTACACATTTAAATAAAACTTTCAAACTACACCTTTATTATCGGCAGACCTTGTTTTCACCTTTTCCTTCTTCATTTTTAATCAGGCAGTGCGGGGGCCACCTCACAGCGTCTTCTTCCTGTGAAGGTTGGAGTCGGAAAGGTCCTTAACCGGTCGGTTTGTTGTGGCACCAGCACCTTGTTCTGTCCTTCAGCGGAAAAATGTACTATAAGTTCAGCGGTTTCACCCAGAAATTGACGGGTGCTGCTCCCACGGCGGCCTACAACCCTCAGGTGAGAGTTTGAAGCAGTGTGTCGGTCACAAACCGAGGTTTTAATGGCTCTGCTGACCTTGGCGTGGGTTTCTTAGATAACGGATGCTGCTGTTGCTAGCTAGCTTTTGAGCTGACCACCATAGCTGTTTCTGTATCTGTTTTTTAAATTATTATATTCACAAATAGGTATATTAAGGACACTTATTGGTGATGTTCACTTTACTACGTTTAAACCCAACAAAAAACTTTATTGCTTATGTTCAGCGTTATTTTACGTAGGGGTAATTTTCTGTTTTCACCTGTTATTACATATTATTCTGAAGAGTTTGCCTTTTTTCCACAGTGCAGTGTCTCCTTTTCACCTCTTATGTCTTAGTCTTTCAGCTTTGTCCATAAAGAGTATTTCAGTGTTTTAATCCGGGCTTTATTTGAAATTAATGCCATTTAAAACAGTCCAATAATACATACAAAGCTGAATTGGTTTCCAGTTTTAGCTTCTGATTTAGAAAATTAAATTCTATTTAATTCAAAATTATTTTATTTATCCCAAAGAGAACTTAAATGTTGCAACTCGTATCATTGAAGTATCTTCATCATGGATGGTGATTCTTTTGGTTGGAAGGATTTCTAGTAGCAGTCAGTCTTGCAGCTACTAGGAAGAGGCCTCTGACTGAAGACAATTACTGAATGACAGTCTCATGGCTGTCATGACATGCTAACAGCTCAATTTCTGGATAGCAGAGATTACATTTCAAAGTAACATGTCCTGGATTACAACACGATGAATGCCCGTCACTTGAAATCTCTCCACCACCAGATCTATAGAAGCACAGATAAAGAAGGCTACTTCTTCACTCCGTTCATTTTATGGCTAGAGAAACTTGCAAAATTGATTACAAATGAAAGTAGCAAGAACTAGAAAAGCTATAGCGCCCACTTGAACTGAAAACACCCAGCTCTGACACTGATAACTCAGAAAGACTTCGGATTAAAACTGATATTGTACCTCTTGCATAAAAGCCATGTTTAGTATGAAAAAAACATTGGGAAGTAGTAGGTCTGTTCTTCCAAGTTGTTTTTTAACCTGTCCACTGTCAAATCAATGATACCTGTGAAAAATATTTTTTGCAGGTTGAGAAAGCAAGTTTTTCTGCACCTTCTCGTTGGTAATCAATGTGGAGGATTTACTCAGAGTGGAACCATGGCCCCGTTTCATTACACTGCTGCCACAGGCAGACAATTCCAAAATAATTGACATTGATTATCCTCCCTTTTTTTAAATTAGGAGCTGTCTTCAATCATTTGGAGGGGGTTGTTTGTGTGTTTTTGCTTTCTTTGACTGTATATATATATATATATATATATATTTTCTAAATAATTCAAACTTTTCTAAACTGAATAAAAGAGCATATTTAATTTTTTGTTTTTTCTCTGGCAAGTATTTTAGTTTCCAGATTTTGTCCTCCCTTAGTGGGAGAACATTTTACGTACTGTGTCTCATACGACAGTGTACACAGTGTGAGAGTCACTGGGCTGAAACCTGGTTAAAGCCTGTGCAGGCGTCATTCACACAGCACAGCGCTCAGTCTCCACCTGTAATGAAACAGCAGCAGATGGCCCGGATAATGAGATAAACATTGATTTAATATTTTTACAGCTCCTGGGTAAACCCACACTGGTAAATTTTCCATTTTATTACAGCCACAATTCATGTGAAACGGTGTGTTTGTGTGTGTTTATAATGCTGTTCATCCAGTCATAACACACACTCACAGATCCAATTTGTTCCTCAGGTTTAACAGTTCGCTGTCGAATGTTATGCTCTTGTACAGACCGGCATCTCAGCACTTTATTTTTTAGCTTTTTTTGTTTTTGCACAACTAATATAAAGAGAGCTACAACACTGACTACATCCTGTAAAATCACATTACAGCTGACAACGTTCAGCAGTTTTTATTAAGGATTAAGCTTCTGCAGAGCAGCTGTGCTGGTCAACAATGTCCTATTGTAGATTATAAACAATAAGTTTATTTAGTTTTTCAGTAATGAAATTTGTGCTGCAGTGCACTTGGCTTTTCTGCCACCGAGTTCAACCTTAAAACATAATTTGTGCTTTAATAAATCTGAAATATTATGTTGTAAAGTTGTATTTTATTGTTATATTTGTAATGTATCAAACATTTCTGTTGTAGACTAACCTCTTAGAGGTACTCATTGATGCTTTTTTATTCTGAAATTTGTCCAAAAAAAAAAAAAAAATCTTACTTTTATTTGAAAAGTTTTATTCTATTCTATTTATTAAAAGACGTGTTTATCAATAGCAGCTTTTTATAAAATTGTTGGTTTATAATTATTTACTTTTTCCAACTTGGAGCCCAAAATTTCATAGTTGATTACAATTGAATGCAGCATTATCAATACAACTCAAAGTTCATCTTCAGTCACCACAGAAGTTAGTGCACAATGACCAATATTGTCATTGTGCACAATATTTGTCATATTTTAAAATATGACAAATGTAGTAATGTCTAAAAATGATTTTGAACAAATCTGATTTATAAATTGTGTTGCATCTTAACTGTGGTTGGATTGTAGTTTAAATATATTTTATGACACGTAGTTCTTTATTTGTTCCTTACTCAATCATATTTATGATTGGGAATCTTTTATGATACTCCTGCAAATAAAATAACATTTAACTAGGACTTTTTTGACATTTCAATAATAGAAAAAGGAAAAATATGTTGATCTTGATATGAAAGTTTGCCCTCCATGCTTTTTTATCTGTCCGGTTTTGATTTGCACCGCCTACGTATCTGCCTCCACACGCTTTAACAAGGTACTGACCGACCGTTCCAGAAACTTTTATGTAGATAAAATTATACTGACACCCAGGAGACCGCTGCTTTATTTACCAGCATTACTCGACACTGCAGAAAAATAAAAGGTCACTATAAAACGTACCGGTTCAGGCTTTGATTTCAAAATGTTGCTGCTAAAGGTAATGTAATTATCCACAAAGGAAACGTGGTAAAATGAATAGAAAGATTAGTCTTTTCTGGGGATGATGCTCTTCATAACTCTTTTTGAATTAGCTAAATGTTGTATTTTACACAAATATTTGAAATCCTTTGCAAGAAGTAGTCTCAGTTTACCTCCATTTTTTTTAATGCTGAGAAAACAGTGTGTTAAAATCCAGTGAAACATTTAATACGGGGCCCAAATAATTGCTTAAAAAATAAAAATAAAAAGTTAAAACTACCGATCCTGGAATATTTTCTACAATCGTTTGATATTTGTGGAAAAATGTCCAAACTTTTTTTTATTTTTAAACAAAATTGTTGACTTAATTTATAGCACCCCTACCAACTCTTAAAGCAGGAATGTAATAGACATTTTTAAGATGAAACATTGAATTTATATTCGATAACTTTCTGTTTCCCTGGTAGTATAATGTGGCAGATTTCAAGTGTCCTGTTGCCAAGTGTGATACATACAATTTAAATGAAAATGAGATGTTCTGCCAAGTAATTGTAGGATTTTTCAGTTTAACATTACACTGCTGCAGTGCAATTTATTTTAAAGGTTTTTCTGCACCAGGGTTGCCAACAACCGTTAAGGGTGCTGTAGATTTTACACTTGAACAGCCTAACCAATTTAAATCAAGTAGAGACACAACCCTGAGTCAATAAAACACTCACAGAATCGGGGATACTACTCAACCTACAAAATGACTCTTTTTTTAGCTTACTTTAAAAAAAGATTGATATAAAGAGACTTCTTATCAAGTCTTTATGCCAATATAAATCAGCATTTTTGCCCAAGTCCTATAATTACAGTTCTTAAAGATCTGCTCACAACTTTGCACCTGATAAACCTCACTTTTTCCTAAGAGAAAAAGTGTTTATTCACCATTCTCTAGCACATAAATTAGATTTTTTTTTAAAGATTTTTCAGGATGATGGCATGTAAGGAAAAGAGCCTTCTTGTTTTAAAGTGAAAGCCTCATCCTTGAGCTTAAAGCATTGGCTCTATGAAACTGACTTGCATTGAGCTGGAAGAAATCGTTCTCATCATAAATTCTTGACTTTGTTGCCAGAAGATGTTGGCTGATTGCCTCACATCCTCTTTTTCTGTAAAATGTCCTTTATTCATCTCTCTTTTTTTAGTGTATTTTATTTGATTCAGTGCTTTTTGTGTTTATTAAGGTCTCTGTCAAGGTCTCATACCCACAGGCTTGGTTTGGGTGGGCGGGGAAGAGAAGCAGCTTATATAAGTGGAGAATGTTAAAAATGGAATTGGAAATAAAAATCTCGGTTATATTTTCCCATGAATGTAATCAAGGACTGTTGGAAAACAGAAATGGATTAAAGCCATCAAAAATGTTAATTTTAAAAAATATATATTTAAAAATCTTTTGTTTTGATTTAGGGGTTGAAGCAAAGCCTGCCTGCAGAGTCTCCTACCATGATCTTCACCACACCTACCAAGGTGGTCTCAGAAGCAGGGTCCACAGTGGAGTATTTGGGAGCAAACAAAGTTCCTGACCTCCAGAAATTTTTCCAGGTAATAAATATTTTAAAAAATTTCATATGTAATGGGAAAAAAAGTAGTGATATCCAGATCAGGATTTCTTTTTGTTCCTGATACAGATCAGAATCCTTTACGAAATGGTCATTTATCCCAATAATGATGCACCTGATAATTAAAATCCATGCAATATGTTTGTGTGTATTAAAAAAATACCCACTTGGTATTACACGCATTATATGATGATATTTGATTTGATATTTGATGATATTTGTATTTGTGTTGTTATTGTGTAGTACTTAACTCAAACAGTTATTGTGATGCGGTTGCTGATTGCTATTGCCTAGCAGTCTGACGCCATCGGCAACTATTATTGTGATGTTGTTGATGGTTATTTGGATGCTATGGATGCTATTGACTTATAGCAATAATAATATTGCTGATTATTTTGGCGGAGTTGCCAATTATTTCAACTATATTGGCAATTATCCCAAAGTTATTGCCAGCTCTTTTGATCCTGTTGCTAAAAATTGCAATATTAATTAACCCACATTTTCTGACTTTTTTTTTTCTTCATCACAAGCTCTCTACAACCATTAAAAATATTGTACAATCTTTCTTATGTTGTGCAATCCTACTGTGTATATCATTGTAAAAGATGACAAACAATTGAATTGTTAAAAGAAAACCAAGGTTCATGTCCTGTCATACAGATTTATTAGTGTAGAAAAAAAATACAAATCCTTCAAATTGTGCAGCCGACCAGTGAGCTGGGAGTGCAAAATGACAAAATCACAGATGACAAACCAACAGCAGGACTAGGGGGTTGAGTTTACACAAGATAGATTAATTTAGGTTTGGAGATTTTACAGACCTTTTCATTTGCTAAACAATGAGAACCGGTTCAAAGCTCTTCTATCATTGAGGTCAAACAGTAACGGCGCATTTTGTTCCAAAGTACAGTTTTCAAAGCACAGAGGAGATTTTAGGTAATGACTAATATTTATTTCTCTACATGGTCTGAAAGGCCTTGAGCAACCTCTGCCACACAACCCACCACAGCTCACCACTTCAGAGGAAAACAGACACACCAGTCAAATGAAACATCGATTGCTGGAGGTTAAGAAGAAACTATTATGCAAAATTCACATTTTGCACATTTTGAGCTCCAATTTGGGTGTCAACTGCTTCTCCAAATAACTCAAGCAGTTAAAAAGAAAAACATACAGGTGTTTTTTTTGGCAATAAGTTACTGATTTTTTTGGTGTCTGGAAAGTGAGCAGTTTCAAAAACCTCCTGACTTGTAAGTCACAAGTTGACGCATTGTGCTGTTACCTAGCAACCCTGTTACTTAGCAACCTGGCTAGGAGGGGGCGTGACCAGCAACAGCTTATTTGGATTTAAAGTGACAAGAGACCCTAAAACGGCTCACTCTGAAAGGAGATCAGACTAAAATCTCATTATCTAAGAATGAGTTTATGCGAAAAATGTGATGAACATGTTTTGTATAACCCTTACACCTATACTAACCTGTTCAAGAAAGCATAATAGGTCATGTTTAAAAGAAATGTTGTGATCTAAACTCTCAACAATTTTCTGTGTTTTGTCTACTAAATTGTCCTCCATTTCTCCGTCTTTTGTCCCAACCTTCAGACATCGGATGGTGTCCCAGTCCATCTAAAGCGCGGATATCCCGACCGACTACTGTACCGCACCACCATGGCTCTCACGGTCGGAGGCGTTGTCTACTGCCTGGTGGCTCTTTACATCGCAGCTCAGCCCCAAAAGAAGTGACAAACACAAACTCAGGATCTTGTGTTACACCACTGACTTGTTGCTGCTGCTGCAATCACTGGGTCTCTCTTCACCAAACCCTCTTTGACCCTTTTAAATGAGAAACTTCCCCTCTGTACTTTGGTTTTCGAAGGGCAGGAAGTGCTTTACGACCCTCTGGCGTAATTGCTGTCACACTAGCCAAAATTAAATGAGTATCAAGATTATTATTATTATGACTTTGTTTTTTTTTGTTTTTTTTCAAATAATTCAGTTTTAAAGTTGGTATCAACTACTACTCGCCACATATATAAAAAAAAAGGTTTAACAAATGTTTTTAGCCTCATCAATATCAAGGCACAAAACCAATAATGACCATTATGTTTGTGTTCTTTGAGAAAGATGTCTAAGTTAATAAATATTAGAAAGAAAATGGTTTAGTTCGGGTTTCTTTCATTTTGTTACCAAAGAAACGACCTTGCTGTACCGTGATGAAACACTACAAGGTCTGACTGCCATGTCATCGCCAGTTTACCAGTGAACCTGATGGAGACACCGCCGTCTGGATCGTAGCTGCTGCTCACTTGGCTAACAAGTGTCCCCACACTTAGTAAATACAGTCACCATGTGTGGGGGGCATTGGTGGGATGTAACATTCTCCTCACTATCATATTAGGTGATGCTTTTCCTCTCCTGCAGGTTCGTTTCAAATAAACTTGTCATCCATCCGTTGTTTTTATCTGCTTGTCCTTGCAGAGTTGCGGGGGTTGGAATGCGTTTGATGCCTGTCTTTCTTTTCTGCAGAAACAAAAAAAGTATTTTTGATGTAGTTTCTAGTACAGATTTTTTGGTACGCTTGAAATAAGACAAAACTAGATTGCCCTTAATATTCATGAAAAAACACAAGTTCCACTGGCAAATTATTTAAATTATAACAAGACATTTTCCCATATTACACTGAAATAATCTGCCAGTGGAACAGGGTACTTTTTCATAAATATTAAAGAATTGTTGACTTAAAACCAGTAGAGTTGTGGGGAGTGTAATAGGGCTGACGCCTATTTTCATCCACTGCAAAAACACAAAATCCTACCAAGTATTTTTGGTCTAGTTTCTAGTGAAAATATCTTAGTGCAGTTGAATTAAGACAAAACTAACCTAGTACAAGTAATAGACTTGTTTTAAATCAATAATCCTTTAATATTGATGAAAAAGTACTAGTTCCACTGGTGGATTATTACACTTAAAACAAGGGTAAATGTCTTGGTAGAAGTGAAATAATCTGCCAGTGGAACTGGTACTTTTTAAAAATCAGTAATAAATTATTGACTTAAAAGAAGCTCCTAATTTGTCACTTGTAAGTTATTTTTGTCTTATTTCAAAGGCTTTAAGAGATTTGCACTAGAAACCAGATCAAAACCATTTGCTAAGATTTTGTGTTTGCAGTGAAGAGCTTGTATACAGACGTTAATAACATTAAGATAAAACATCACATTCAAATTAAGCTGATGACTGTAATTTTAGACAGACATGCAACAAACTTTCTGGAGAATCGGGAGCTCAGAACATCAAAAACATGTTGAGCAGCAGATCATCATGGCTTCATCTTCCTGTCTGCCAGGAACAGAAGTGTGAGAGGCTCAGCCTGCACCCCGCACCCTGAACGCTGGACACATTTAGTCCGGTCTGAGAAGGCCCAGATGGTCGGGTCAAATATTAATCCATCCATAGCATGACTCCACAGACCCAATCTGCGTTGTGTCAACAGCCTGGGTAATGATGATGACTCAGAGCTCCAGCCTCCCTTTACAACAACAGTTTACCTTTTTCTTTGGCAGCTGCTGCCTGTAATAATGCATCATGTTGCACAGCAGAAGTCGCATACGGATTCCATAAAAAATGCCTCTTGATTTTGATTTCAAGAGACCGGTCCACTCCAGCTGAGTGCCTGTGGCATGAGATAAAACATTCACAGCATGCAACTGACAAGCCATTCATGTGGAAATTGAGCGAGAGCTTAAAGGTTCTCCTTGCTGTCTTGTGAACCTCATGGAAACAGGAAGGATGGTTTGCGCTGAGAAAAATAAAGGACGTTAGAGTGATGTTTCTGAGTTTATCATACCAGTGACCATGAAAGCGATAAAAGCAGTGAAACGTCACTTATCTGGATTTTTTTTTTTCAATAAGCCTTCTTCCTGACTCAAGTGTATATGAGTTTTCTTTCTCCAGTGTGATGGAGAGATTCTTAACAGGTTCAAGACCCTGTTATTGTCAGCCTGCTGCAGTAAGCTGCAATATCGTTATGTCTTTAGAGCCTTTTATATCAACTGCGCCGTGATGATGGAGGATTTTATAATTCTCTGCTGCTGGAGTTGCTTTCATCTATTTTTTAGGCCTTTCAAAGGAAAGAAAATAGCTTTTTAGGGCTTGTTCAGAAGTAATACAATCCCAAACGCAGCTAACACTGTCAGCCAATCTGGACAGAACCATTTCTATTCTTCCTCTAAGCAATTGTTTCATTTATAAAGACCAGTCCGAAGCAAACAAGTGAGAATTTAGCAAATATGTGACATTTTGCAACAGTGAATGTCAGTTTAATCCAACTGTCCTGTTGGGACTCTTGATGAAGATGTGCAGACAGACAAAAAATAAATGCATATTTTATTGCAGTGACATAATCTCCCACTAACTGAACATATTTATTCAGAAGACAGAAAAACTGTTTTAGCAGTAACTTACACTGGAATTATTGCAACCCATGTTGACTCTGGAGGAGCGACAGAGTTTCACAGCTCAGAGTTTGATGACAGCCGAAATATTACTACAGGTTTTTTATGTAGGAGTAACAAGAGGAATCACTGCACTTTAACCAAACAGGTTAAATATTTTATTTAGTCAGATAATTGAACACAACATCCACATGGTTACACATGATGGTGGCAGCAGTTCTGTAGAAGGAAAAAAAAAAACCCTACTTGGGGTTCCCCTAGGCTCCAACCTGGGTCCCTTCTCAATCAACATCTACATGTTTCTGCTATCTCAGATTAAAATACATAATAAGATTATATATATATTATACACAACTCTTCAAAACAAGAAAGACAAGAGAACCTTTTCTTCAAGAACACTGTAAAAACACAAAATCTTGCGAAATTTAATCTACTTTCTCGTCCAAATATCTTGGTACGCTTGGAAAAAGCCAAAACTAACTTACAAGTAACTTTTCAGCAAGTAGTGTTCGCTTGTTTTAAGTCAATAATTCCTTAATGTTGATGAAAAAGTGCTAGTTTTATTATTTTTCACTTATAAAATTGGAAATGTCTCATTACAAGTGAATAAATCTATGAGTGGAACTAATACTTTTTTAAAATCCATATGAAGGAATTATTGACTTAAAACAAGCTCCTACATTTTGCTGAAAAGTTACTTGTAAGTTAGTTTTAATTTATTTAAAGTGTGCTAAGATATTTGCACTAGAAACTAGACAGAAATCCTTAGTAAGATTTTGTGTTTTTCAGTGTAAGGCAGATCTGTGTTGATCTTTGAAGGTCTGAAAACGGTTGGATAAAAATAATTGTTCACCTAAACTTGAACATTTCTACAACGAGCAACGACCAAAGAGTTTGAAACAGCTTGAGTTGCCACAATGTGTGCCAAAAAAATTAGAAGCTTTGAATTTTCTTTTTTCATTATACAACAAATATGTTTTATTGGTTTTTAATGGAAAAATCCATTATGAGCTCCTTCTGTTGCAACAACCCTCTGCGTCATTGTGGCCAACTTGAACATCGTGCAGCAACAATGGATCCATGGGATGCTCTTACAACACATCTACGACTCAGCACTCTGGCTGCGAGTTGGAGCACTTGATGAGGTGTGTGAACACAGGAAAAGTGGGGTAAAGGAGGGTGAAATTCCAGGAAGCAGGTGGGATGTGAGGAAAAGTAGAGGGTTGGGGTGAGAAGAAGGCTGTCAAAGGGAGGATGGGTGCAAGTTATCAATAGAAAATTAAAAAATAAATCCCATTTCAGTGTCCCATCATGAGCCACGTAAAGCTGCTGGGCCTTTAATATTTCAACAAAATGTCATATTTGAACCAAGAAAAAAGTATGGAAACAGAATATTTTAGCTATCAAAGAAAAGTAAAGGTGCAAAAGCTTCTGTTTCTTCTTCAATATCCACTTGTAGGTTAGTCTTGTATTAACTCATGTGCACTAAGATATTTGCATCTAAAATATTTGGTGGGATTTTGTGTTTTTGCAGTGTAGCTTTATAAGCTGCTTAGAAATACAAACCTCAGAAGGATCTAGACCACTTTCATAATATTGGAGCATGTTAGTTTAGCTCGCAATCACTCCTTTATTTTCAATCTGTAATGATTGTCCTTTCTCGTTGGCAAAGAAACATTTTAAATCAAGCAGCCAGGTTTTTTATTTAGTGTGAGATTTCTGATCTCCAGATAAAGATAAATCCAACTCTTTTAGTGTGTCTTAGATTTACTCTTTTTCCCTGAGCTACACTGAGAAAAACTCTTTCATTGCTTTGACCTTCCTCAGCTGTGACCTTCCTCACAGCAGTTCGTCCCTGTGCCGACCATTTGGACCTAAATATTTTTGCCGCCCGCTGCGGCTGAATGCGACTCCTAAGAAAGCTGAGACTGAACATTAAGCATGAAGTTTGTCAGACCAAAATGTTTGGAGATTTTCAAGCAGATTATGAGTTAATTTGTGTTGTCATCAACTAATATTGCTATTATTAAAAAGACATTGTATGGAGCTCTGGTAGTGCCAAAAGAAATTAGAACATGTAGTTTGTTGGCTTAAAAAGAATCTGTAAAATGAGCCTGAATTTGTTGTAATTTCTTTTTTCCTTTTTGACACTGGATTTCCAAAAACAAAATACTTCAATTGTATTAAAGTATTTTGTTTCAGTACGACTGAAACAAAATTGTTTCAGTTGTACTGAAACGATTGTTATTTTATTAGAACTGGATAAAAAAAAAAATTGTGAGCATTTCCAAAAAAATCAGAAACAAACAAACATTTTGTAAGAAAAACATAAGAAACCCTCTGTTTGTAACTGTGCCAAGGACAAAACAGCAAATATTTATTCACTAAAACCTCCATTTTAATTTTCTATAGTTTACTTCAGCTGCATTAATCTTTACACAGATAATGCTCACAGGTGGATGTATGATTTCCAAAAGTATATAGCATTATTAAGGATATTTCTAAAAGGCTTATGTACCTTATAATGGATAAAAAAAAAATTCTAATTATTTTATGTTGTATCCTCTTTTTCTCTTAAACTATAGCAGCTGCTGTTATAGTTACACAAATAGAGAGTGTCATTGCTGAGAAAGACTAAGTTAGATTTGGGTATGTTATTGTAAACACATACTTCAGAAAACCCTCGAGTTCCTGAGTGTGTGTGCGTGTGTGTGTGCGTGTGTGAAGGCCAAACGAGTGAATATTTTTGAAAATAGACAGAATGTAGCATCTGGTTTATAAACAGAATCTGTGACAGATGTTAGTTCTGATTCTCTCCTCTGCAGAAGGAATGAATGCAGCAACTGCCTTGCAGAAAAGTTAGAGGAAAAGGGGAAGGGAGTGACAAATCGCCTCCCATCACAAAGCCCTCGCCACAATGCCACAGCCTGAGACCAAATAATGAATAAATAAAGTTCTGAGATTGAAAGAGGAGAGCAATTTGTGAAGCAGCAGCTTTTTTCCCCCTCTGCGTGTGTTTGAGCAGCTCTGGAAGACTAAACAACCAGGAGCTAAGCTGAGCGCACAAACAAAAGCAGTTTTCTGAAAACAAAGAACAACGATTACATGCAAGAGACTGACAAACATCGTCTGGTGTGAAGACCGTGACTCATCTTTGCGCCCTCTAAAAATATACGTTTATGCAGCAGCTCTGCTGGTGGTGAGGATCAGGGTGAGATCTGGCTCAGGTCACAGTGAAACCAGCTCAGCATCAACACAAGTCACACTTTTCCTCTCCAGTGGTGATGACGTACCAGAGCAGAGGTGGAAAACACAAAGAAAGGCAGGGAAAAAAATGGAATTAGCCGCATGCATTTCACAACACATAAGAGAGACTGAAGGCGTTGATTGGTGTTGAAAGCATATGTAGTCCTCTTAAAAATGTTGTTTTCCCTGTGGGTTAGTTTTCCAGTCTTATAAGAGGTCAAGCAAAGGGCAAATAGAGAGTTTCCCCCCTCGCTCTGCACTGACATTACCCAACAATCTCAATAAAAACAGGCTAATGGATTGTAATAATGTACTTTATTTTTTCCCCCTCTTCTTTAGATACAATCATTTATGTTCCCTCTTCACTGTTTGCAAGCACTAGCCTTCATTTGCTTTACAACCCGAGACTGGGGCACAGAAAATTGAATCCCCTTCCTGGCTGACGGCTGTGAGGGAGAGTAAGAGGTGGAAAGAAGGAAAATTAATGCTCGCCGCCCCAAAATGAAAGTGAATCAATGCGGCACAGCCCCGGGGATGGGCAAAGGTGGAATGAGAATGTGAGTCGGGGAAACGCTGAGATGGAGTTTGACGGAGATTCATGGATATTTAAACAGGAAGCCTATTCATCAGTCATCAGCTTCAGGGGTGGAACGGCGTTGCTGGGTTTTATGAGCGCTGGTTCCTTCAAGGAATGTTTATGCTTTGTTTCAGACTTTTTCCCGTACAACAGTTGCCCTCATGCGTTGCTGACCACATGAAGCGTAACAAGTCTCAGCTTAAATAACAATGTGCAGTACAGGTATTGACATGTCACTACAGTTGCATAATCAGCAGAGTTGCGTAGTAACTAGTTAGATTTACTCAGTTACATAACTTTATATTTTTGGTTAGTCTGATGATGAAATTTTTCCATTTTAAATGACTGATGTTTAACCCTAGCCCTTTTTGCCAAATTCTTTTTTTTTTTTTTTTACTTGAGTAATTTCTTGAATGGCTACTTTTTACTATTACTTGAGTAAAAATATGCTGAAGTAGTGCTACTCTTACTTGAGTTAAATCTTTAGGTACTCTATCTATCCACCTCTGATTGTTTACTTGCACATTATTTGCATCTTTTAGGATGTATAGTCTTAGAATGAGTAACCAGACGTTGAGCCACCCGAGATTAAAAAGATAACTGTTTCTCCACTAAATACATTTCTTCAAATTAAAGGCCATGTTTCTTAAAATATTCCAATTTACTAGAGTTGTGAGCATCCGAGACGAGATCCAACAGCACCATCTGCAGTCGGACTCGGTTTTTGTGGCGACATTAAACACTGTTGTGTACACACTGTTTTGAAGAGATCAGTCTCGTACTCATTTATCCTGTTTAAATAGTATTTTAGGTCTGGCAAAACAAACAAAAAAAAAAAACCGCTCACTTCAGTGAAGTTAAACCAACGTGAAAATGTGAAAAAGGTCGAGGTAAAATCACCACTTTCAAGTTGTTATAATTGAAATAACCATTTTCCAGTGTGTTAGGATCCAGCACTTCTGAGAACTGTTTTTTAGTTATTCTTTTTTTTTTTATGGTTTTCCCTTCTTGTGGAAGGTGTTACAACTCCATGCAACACTACACTGATGCAGTAATTCATACAAAAGTAACTTCAACCACACAACGAGCACATATTGACACTTTTAATTAGGGCAACGTTTCACTGTTAAAAACAACTTAAATGGTGCTATGTATGCAATCATCTACAAGCCATCATAAAGCGTCAAAATGAACTGATTAAAACACTTGAAATACATCACTCTGAGTGTAATGGATCTATGAGTTAAGAGGTTTTGAACTTTACTACTGATGTATGTGCATTTTTTTTTTTTTATTTCTGAAGGTTTCACCAAGACTTTTAAATACCTATTTAAGATAATTATGGAGGACATTTAAGACTTATCTCTAAACAAAAACAAATTCATTCAGCCAACACATTTACACTTATCCATACTAGATGCAATAAAACTAGTTAGATAGCTAGTAATGGTAGCTTCAAACAACCCAAACCATTGCCCGACAGAAAAGTGCCGTGAGGAAAGAAATGACAGAATATACGAGATAGTATATTCTCTATAAAATTGACGTTTGCATTGTAAATTAACCTGTGACTAATATATTTGACACCAGCTTAATTGTTTTTTTTTAATTAGACATTTCAAGGCCTTTAATTTTAGATTTGTAAGATCATGGCTTTTAAAGAATTTACGAACACCCTGCTATTTATTAAGATATGGATGTAGATATCAGTAAACATATAATCAAGAATAATGAATGCAATAAAACATGAGTTGTTGTACATGATTAGGTTATAAAATATAAGAACTTTAATTCTGAGCAACAAAAATGCCAAGTCAAAAATAAATCAGTGCACAGTCGTCGAGTAAATCTTTATTCATGTCAAAAATCCTCAGGCTCACCTTGCATATGTTCAAAATAATGTGTTGCTACAAAATCATTAACAGGCTGCCAATAAATAACCGGTAGAAAGTGAACAAACTCCAAACAGACACATTCGCATCAACCCAGGCAGATATCCACAAGTCTCTCAATCACTTGCATTTGTATGTGAGCTGCTTGCGATGGTAGTGGATCCACGCGGGAGCAACAACAAGTCCAGTCAGGTAGCCGATCATAGCACCCAAACTGCAGGAAACAGGCCAAACCTGGAAAAAGGGAAGGCAGGAAAGCTTAGACAATTAAATAAAGCTGTAAAAACACCATGATGTTGCTCTGAGATGCATGCCGAAACAAGAGTACATCTCATGAGAACCGTGAAGTTATTTTTCCCTTTTGTGCTTAATAACAGGTGCAGTTTAGTTGATTCCTTTGTATTAAAAAAAAAAAAACATATTAGAAGGAAACCATGATAGTAGACATGGGAAAAACAAGGGCGAAAGTATAGAAATGTGGTGTTTTTTAAACTACATATTAGAAATGTGAACACTGACCAGGAAGAACCTTCTACATGTTATTTCATTAACACTACTTAAGTTATATAATTATACCACATATTTCTCTGCTACTGATAATTATTATTTAACAAGATTATTTATTTACAGAGTTGTACTAAAGTATCCACAACCCTTAAATGTTATTATGTTAATTATTATTGTTTTTCTCTGTTTCATTATATTTTTCTGTCTTCTGCTGTATGATATTCTGTCGTATGATGTTTTAATGTCTTCTGAACAGTTGTTTAAAATGAGAACTTGTTCTAAATAAGCTTACCCGCTTAAATAAAAACTAAATAAAAAGAGATTAAGTTAAATCACTAAGATTTTATGTAATGGAGCAACACAAAGTACTACTAGTGGAAAAAAAATAGCTCAAGCTCAATCATGCTGGATAAAAAATCCGAGGTTATTTGATTGTGTAAAGTATTAACTGTATTTAAGTGCATACTTTTACTAGGCCAGTCTAACACAAGTCAATCCCTTTTTAAGAGAAGAGGATTTCTCCCTGTTCACTCTTTTTCTAAATATTTTTCTCCATCATATGGATCTAAAGTATTTTATGTTGGTTATGTAAAGTGTCAGCACCTAGAAGATTCAATTTGTACTGAAGGTAAACATTAATAAAACATGAAAAGTTACCAGGAAGAATGTAAATTCGACACAGTTTGTATAAAATTTGATTTTTTTCTGCATAAGGTCCTGACCTGCCACGGTCTGTCCCAGTCCAGCGGTATTGGGAAAGCTCCCAGCCAGGCTCCAATCAGGGTGAAGGCCACTGTAATCTGCAAACAAGTGTCCCAAACAGACATAGCTCTGAAGAGGGACACAGAGCAAATAAAAAACAGTGTTGTTGGATTAATAAAAGAGAGTCGGGATGAGGAAAAAACAGGTTTGAGCGCGCACCCGTGTCGACTGAACACTCGGATCCAGGCCTGGACGTTGGGGCCGAGAACACAGAGACACCGCAGTGTGGTCAGCGAGGTCAGCAACACAGCGAGTGAAAATGTCTCCAAAGCAGATCTGTAAAAATGAAACCAATCAGATGCACAGTGTGGCAGTTAACACACAAGGTGTAACAATGTAATACAACAAAAACATTGGGAAATAACTGCACCAATTTCTTCATGGCACATTGGTTTGTGTTCCCCATTTCCAACAGCAGTTACTCACTCAATCAGCGGCGCTCCGTAGAGGATGACCACCGTGTGGAAGAACAGGCAGGACAGGAAGAAGTAAAGACATGAACGAAACAACCTGGACAGCTGAGGAAAGAAAGGAAGAAAGATCAAATTCAAAAAATACATTGAAAAAAAAAAAAAAGCAGCTTTTTGTCATGTGCCATACATTGCAAAAGTCTGCCTACCTTTTGAACTTTATTATAGTTTAAGAGCTGCTCACAAATTCATACAAATGCTTTCAGATTTTCTCAACAAATATGTATAAAATGAACACATTGACATTTGCATTGTAAATTAAACAGAAGTGTTAAAAAAAACAAACACTTTTGACACATTTAAATGGAGCATTTGACCCACACGTGCTCTGGGTTACCTTGTATCCCACTGTGTGCTTCTTAGTGGGCGGTGAGACGCCGAGCAGCCAGAAGACGGAGACACTGACCGCGACAACCGCGGCTGACACCGAGTACAGCCACAACAGGTGAGTTCCGTACACCGAAAAGCCTGGGACGAGCACCGCGGGGAGGACGGTGGCCATGAACACTGAGGCGGCGATGATGGCGTGAGTGGACGCCATGGCTCTGATTTCGTGGTCCCACATGACGGCGGCTTATGCTTACTGCCGACGACACAATTAAAATAAATCAAATTAAAAAAGCTTTTAAAAATTAGCCAAACATCGGATGAGGACAGTGGGGTGAAGCTATGAATGTATGGACCTCCACCGCACTTCCGTAAACATGGAGAGACGTTGATTTCCGTTTGACTTTCAAAATAAAAGTATACTATGACTCCTCAAAAAGTTTGAGCTCAAGGAATGACGTTACACCAGACCAGAACACAGATATAAACACAGTCATATTATTTCTAAGTAGCCTGATTACTGGGCATATCAATTAGCAAATATCTGGTGCGTATTTAATCAAAACTGTCAAACGCAGCTTCATGTTCAGTCTCTACAATACCACTCACAATATGGCGGCAGCATTGACGTATAATTCCAAATGTCAAGTTTGCGCCTCTGTTCGTACGTAAAGTGCCTCATCTAACCAATCAACAACATTCTAGTTGGATCTTTGGCTGACGTCACCATAGTAAACCAATGAAATGTATTATTTGAAAATTCACACTTGACCGGAAGTTTACGCTAGCAAAGGAAGCTAAAGCTATACGTTGTTTTTCTTCTCTTTGCACCCTAAATAAACACATCGGAAAAAATGGTTTGTGAAAAATGTACGTATGACATTTCTCTCTTTAATCTCGTTATGTTAGTTTGAAGCTAATGGAAGTTGTTTGTGTCAACGAAGCCTCCCCGAACGCTGACGAAGGCTACGTGAAGTTAACATTCGGTTTTATTCTTTGTTGTACACATTTTCCTTGCAGTAAATATAAACTTCCGTTGTTTCAGGTGAAAAGAAGCTTGGTAGAGTTATCACTCCGGACACCTGGAAGGATGGAGCTCGGAATACAACAGGTGATGGATTCAAAACAACAACAACAACAAACATGTTTGATACGGGAGCACGAAGTCTATGCTTAATTTATAGGATTTGTTTCAACAAAATGGAGTAAGCTTACTTTAGATTCGTCACTCATCAAACAAATGTCAGTGGTAAAAGCTGTACGTATTAATTACCTTACATTAGGTAGATTCTGGTTAATAAGCATGGTGGTGACAGTATCATGCTGATGGACTGCTTTTCATGCTGTGAAGTTGGTTAGAGCTTAGAGGAAGATAGATGAAGCAGTATAGTTGTAAGTTTTGTGTTTAAACTGTTAGTTTTTGATAGTAATCTGCTCTGTTTACTCTGACATATCCAGGTCGTCTATCATTTACATTGTCTCACTCAATGCAATAGTGATTAATGGGTTTCTCCCGCTTACATTCTTACTTAGAAAGTGGAGGGCGCAAGTTGAATGAAAACAAAATGCTGACATCTAAAAAAGCAAGGTTGGTATTCTCATGAAAGAAATATTATAACAAACAGCTCCTAAACTTCCAAGCATTGCTGCATTTGTAATTATAACTGCGTAATTGTTTTTTTTCAGGTTTGACCCTTACAGCAAGACAGGCTTTGCTATCTGCAGGATCTGCAAGAGCTCGGTTCATCAACCTGGGTCTCACTACTGCCAGGGCTGCGCTTACAAGAAAGGTGAGGTATCATTTTTAATTCATTAAGCCCTAATTCAAATGATGGACATGTTTTAGCCGACTAAAGAATAATAGCTATAGTGACTCTAGAGTTTACCTGTTTGTATTGTTTGAATGAAATAGTTGCACATCAATAGATTATTTTCTCTTTTTCTAAGTTTTCTGTTTGGTTTAAAGGAAGGAAAAACTCAATTTTGTGCCAATTTGGGCAGAAATTTACACACACAACAACTTTGTTTTGCTCTGATTAGAGATTTTATTTAATAAGTCTTTTTCAAAGAATAGTGCGAAGAGCAGTTTATATCTTACTCAAAATAGATAGCTCTTTTTCACTTATTTCTTTCCTTTAAAATAGAAAGTGAGGCTTAAATTTTGAGATTACACTACAGCCAGGTAGTTCAGGTAATGATTCTGACATGTCTGACTCAAGAGTGGCTATTACACCACGATTGCGGCAGCTGTAGGCCAAGTTGTTAAAGGGTCAAATCCTAAATTGTAAGTAAACAAAGTATGCTCAGACTGAATCCAGGGCTGCTCTGATTGGTCTGTTTGAATGAGGTGTGTTTGCTGCTGCCCTCTCTGTTCAGTATTTGAACTGAGTGAGGAAATGCAAACATTTGTTTGTAAAAAATAAAGCTGCGGTTTCTCCATATAACAAACAATGTATACAAAGAAAGAGTAGGTCTAAGTATATCATTAACAAGCCATGTTTCCAGAGGGTTCATGAAAACATGGCAAAGACTTTGGTCCCTAATTTGTGATGCAACATGTTTTTCCAAGAAAAGTTTTCCACATCTTTTTCTTTTCACTGCAGAAAAAGCTAAAATGTTTTTGCCTCCAACTTAACTTGGAACCTTTTTCTTTACCAAGTATCTACACTCTACCTGCTTTGTAGCAAAGATACCAAACAATGAAAATGACCTAAAGTTTAGCAGAAGCACCCTAACGGCTTCAGTTTTATCATATTAAACATTTACAAAAATATTCATAGGTCTACAACTCAATACATTTCAGAAAGTACAGCAAGCTACAAAAATATTCTACATCTTCCCATTTTGTCAACCCCATGCTTTGGTTTGTTTTAGCAAGGCCAACACACAGTAGTGCATCATTGCTAAGCGGAAGAAAAGGGATAGATGGAAAATAAAATGAAAAATCTAAGAGGTGTCTTTTTCATATATATTCAGTCCCCTAAGTTGATACTTTGTAGGGTCACATTTGCTCCAATTACAACTGAAAGTCAAATTTTTGTGACAGTTGTCAGATTAAATGTGAATACTAGGTACGTTTGCTTTACTCTAGTTCAGATTCTAGTTCAGATTTATGCAACACTTTCTGTTGCTCTATCATATAAAATCCTAATAAACATGTTGGAGTTTGTGGCTGTGATGTGATAATATCCAAACCTATAAATGTAGGTGTACCTCCTGATTATTTTTTCCTGTTTTTGTCCATTTGTCTCTTCAGGAATCTGTGCGATGTGTGGAAAGAAGGTTCTGGACACCAAGAACTACAGGCAGACGTCTGTGTGATGTAGTCGTGGTCAGAGAACATCGTCGCGAGTGTAAAACATAGACTGTGAAAGAGACGTCCAGAGGCGTCTTCGTTGTTTTAGATTATTGTATCACACCGCTGGATCTGTTCCATTCTCAAGCAAACAGCTTCGTCTCCAAATAGATCATCTGTCCGTAAAGTGACCGCTTCCAGAGGTGTTTTTGTCATTAGTCCCAAAACTAAGTGTATCTGCTTTTTTGAAAATTTATGCATGTAACATTTGCTGTGTTGAATTTGAGTGAAATAAAGTTGCCAGTTTGAAATTTGTCAAAACGTTTTATACGCCTGCAGCCATAACTGGGTATAATTTTAGCCTCTTACGCACAGCATGGGCTTATTTCCTCTTTGTGTTGCAATAATTGGTTTACTCTGATATAATCATATTTAGAAACTGTCTGCTTTACTGTCAGCAGTGACCCTCCCCAAACCCTGTGTGGAGGTTGTAGTTCACAGGTCTCCCTCTTTGATATTTAAAGGGCTTGCTCTGCCTCAGGCCTGTGGATACGTGAGCACAGTCGTGTTTTATTGAAAAGACTAAAGCAGCATCAAATCTCCTGTTCTGACACGGTCTGTAATGTACTGCGCTGGAGGCTGTGATTAATTTGCAGTAAAAACCCAATTAATGGCTAACTAAAACGTAATGGTGGGTAAAGTTCATTCACAAATATAATTTGATTTCAAATACATCTGTCTTGTTTCCACTGACATGTTGTTGCATCCTTTACTATGAGTCAGCTTTACATTTTCCACCTAGAGATCCTTGAGTAATCACCCAAAAGTGAAAATTTGGTTGATGTAAAGTTTTGGTGGCAGCATGTTGATTTTGATTAGAAGTTTTTGTTAGTTTAGTTCTTTTTTTTGTTGTTGTTTTGAGTGATCGAATGTTTGGACAATTATTGCCTTTGGTTTTGGATGGTGTACTGCTGGAAGATTTTTGTTGTTCTTGTTTTTTAACTTTACAACAAACTGGGATTTAAAGAGGCATAGCAAAAGCAAATGAGGAGGATTAGCAGAGCTTTTCAACAACTGATGGTGTCTTCTAGGACATGATGCTGTAGAATATCATCTCCAGGGCCTGGAAATTGAGTTGCCAGCATATTTTGACAGTCAGACGGCTGCTATTCGCAAAACATTTTAGCCAGAGGCCTGTTCAGATTGACTGACTGCTACTGGAGACTCTCCAAAGATGCTGAAATTATGTAAAAATAATTTATCCCAAACACAAATTAAATTTGCGTTCAACTGCTGTTGAAGGAAATGCTTTACTTATTTGATGAGCTTGAATAATCCAGTAGATTTCAGTCATGGAAATATGAACTACATCTCAGTGAAACGCTCCCAGAACATCTGCACAGAGAAACATTGTGATGACTTGCTGAGTCTCAGAGATAGAAGGAGCTTCTTAAAGAGACAAAGGTCAATTTCAAGACATCAAATTGTGAAATCAAGTTTCTTTTAACTCATGTTTGATATATACATTATTTTTATAACAACTGAAGGTAACGGTGACAAGATTGTACCATTAAAAGGCATTATGTACCTGGAAAACACATAATACTCCCCCTTTAAACATGCAAAAAAAAAAAAAAATCAAACACTCCAGGTATTTTTATGATGAGAGAATAACATTACAACATAATATGGAGCTCAAAATGCTTTTTCACATAATAAACCTCTTCAAATCCAGGCTAAAAAAATCATTTAAATTCATCTAATACAATACATAACTGATATTATTTATTGTTCATGTATGTTATATTTCTGACATTGAACACTTTGGTGAGCCATTTGTTATTTTTAAAAAGCCAGTTTATAAATAAAGTAAGGTATGACATTTATAAAACAGAATATTATAGGACAAAAAACAGTCAAGAATGTTCTTAATGTTCAGAAAGCTTTATTTAAGACTTCAGAAGACAATATTACCTTTGATCACAGATTTACATTGATTGGCTGGACTCTTTCATCTTTAGATATTTGATTCATATCGCAAAATGTCACTAAAATTCAAAGGTTTTAATGTATATAAATGACAAATAAGTTTGGATTACGTAAATAACACTTTGGAAAAGCACCAATGAAATTCCCATCGGAAAGAAAAAAAATAAGACAAATAACTGTTAAATTTCTTAAGTTGCCATGTTACAGTATTGCACTCAGGTTACATATTTCATAACAACAATATTGCCGTGCAAGAGTGTATTATAAGTAATAAAGGCACCAAGAATATGCTTGTTGGGTTCACAGTGATTTCAACGGAAATCTCTCAGGCTTCAGTGTTTTGAGGTTAACTCAACAGGGTGGAGGTCATGCAGCGACTTCATGTCTCTTTTCCATCTGGTGTCACAAGGAGAATCCACAGTGAATCCATGGCTTTCTATCCGCTGCAGTGGCTCGGGAATGAAGAGCGGTTTGAGGTCCGTTAGGCGCGCATCGCCAGAGCCAGGAACTCCTCTCGGGTCTTGGGGTCCTCGAGGTAAACTCCCAGCATGGTGCTCGTCACCGTGCGGCTGTTCATCTTCTGGACACCACGCATCACCATGCACATGTGACTGGCAACACAAACACACACAGAAAGAGAGAGTGAACGATCAGACTTAGAGCTGCAGCATAAAGAACCCCTCAAGCCTGAGGGCGGTGCAGTTAAAGGGGAACGCCGCAGAATGTTCCACTTCTAAAAGCAGGAAGAATTTATTCAGGCAGCTTTATTACCCCTGACAAAATCTTCTTTGTCTTATTCTGGGGGAAACTTTATGTGTGAACTTACGCTGCTTCAACAACTACAGCCACACCTTTTGGCTGCAGCGCTTCACATATGCCCATGGCGATCTGCTTCGTCAGACGCTCTTGAACTAAAAAAGAAACAAAATGAGTCAGAATATTAATTTTTGATAAGTATTTTATAATTATGATATCACAGATTAATCAAAAAAGTATTCTTCCTTCAGCGGATATAAGGAAAAAATGGCAAAAAATGGAGTAGCGTCATATTTTAGCGGTTGTAGAATTTCTCTTTTGTTTTTGGTAAAAGACCATGAGCCATTTCTCATTGTCGTGCTATAATGTAGTGTTTGTTTTGGTTGTATTTACCCAGAATGCCCTGTGCTATAGTCCACTTCCTGCTTTAGATGTAATCTCCAGTCTGCTTGCATCCATACATGCATCCGAATCACATCAGAGTTTACTTCAACAGAACTGAGACGGAGGTTTCAGGTGCACCAGAGTTCCATTGCACATTCACACCTCCCCAATTAAACCAGACTTTCTTGTCAAACAGCTTAGAAATGGGTTAAAGTGGACTAAGCAGGACTGGTGTGAATGCATCCTTACTCATTATAGGGTGGAGTTTATCTCAAGGTGGTGTACACTCTGAACACAGGCTCAACTTAAGGGGACTAGTTGCCTAAAGTACATCTAGGGAGCACACAGGGAAAACATACAAGCTTCCTGAAAGATTTAAACAGAGGACCCTTTTTGTTGTGGGAAAATATTGCAAACATTGTTTCAAGTGAACTTAATGTTTTTTGCAGTTTCACAGTGTTCTACCTACCCTGAAGTCGGCGGCTGAAGATCTCCACAATCCTACAGAAGGAAAAACACACACAAAAACCAGAGAAGGCTGCTTACAGATGAGGTGTAATAATGATTAATCTTTCAGATAAACACAAACTCCCATCGATCCTTTGGCCAGCGGGGCCTCCGAACTGTACAGCTTCTTTATCTGTGAATCATTCACCATACAGAGTTCTCAGAGAGACTCGAGGGCAAGCTCTGTTGCAGTTATCCCGGATTTGTCGGTTCAGATCCTCTCTGATTTTCAAGAGGAAAGGAGGAAACAAAAGAGGCTGTAATAATAACTACGATTCCCACCAGTCTGAAAGGATTTTCTCATGGGTCTGAGCGGATAGCATCTAGACTTGTGCTTGTCATTCTGCTAGAGGAAGAGACTATATGATGGCCAGCGGGCTCAGACTCTAAGCTTCCAGGTCAAAGCACTAAGATAACAGAAGAATGCAGTCACCCAGCACTAACAGCAGGCACATACAGTGGCAGCAGGCGGTTATGATGAGCGCTGTGTTACCTTGCCAGCTTGCTGAGTCCCACCACTTTTTTGTTTGGAATGTAGCCGATGTGAACCTGGAGGGAGAGCAGAGGAGCAGAGGTCACCAGAGGACCTACCAGGTCGCCGATGGGTGTTTGAAACACAAATGAAGGAGTTACCTTTCCAAAAAATGGTACCAAATGATGTTCGCACAGGGAAAACACATCTATGTCCTTCACAATCACCATCTCATCGTGGTCCTCATCAAATATGGCGTTGTTTAGGATGTCTGCAGGGTAATAAAAAATAGAGTATTCTTAAGAGATGCAGAAATCTTGCATTAGTAACCGGTGAAGGGTTTTGGATCTGGCTAATATGGCTCTCTCTCTCTCTCTCTAGGGAGCCCTTTCAACATTGGGCGTCACAACAGCTGTTTTCTATAGCTGGCAGTAAACTCAAGATCAGTTTTGTTGATTTTCAATACCTGATCAACTCATATGTCAAGGTATGTTACATATGTCACGTATCTTGACATACGTGCGTGTGTGTGTGTGTTTTTAAAAAGTGCTGCAAAAAAGGTGAATTTCCTATCCACATGAATCCATTACTGTGGATTGTATTCCATCCAACTTGTGTGTGGAGCCACAATGTGGATGTTGCTTAGTCTGAATAGGTAAGGTACTAAATGCACCAGTCAATTTGATATGCATTGGTTGCTGGGCCAAGAACTGAATGTTGTGATTTTCCAACACTGGTTTCACCACATTGTCCCACTTCAAAAGAAAAAACTAATTAAACATGTTGTCTGGAAACTCAAAGGTGCATTTTCAAGAAAAAACAATATTTCAATGCAACAAAATGAAATAAAGGCTGGAATGCAATGACCTAAATCTTGTAATTTCCTTGAAATGTTTGGGTTCAGCCTCTAATCCTAATCTCCGTCTCTATCAACTTCAAAATACGCAATAGTACAAACGTTTAAAAACTTATCAAATAAATATATATTAAGCCAAACATAATTGACAATAACATCATTCTCTAAATAAACATTATTTGTTTCAGTGTAAGAAAAAAAGATCAATCGAAATCTAAACTTTTATAAAATAATTTCAGTCGTGATTTTATTTTTTGTGGTTTTTGCACTACAGGTCATCCTGCTAATATGGATCCTAACTGGTTAAATTAAGTTTCCATTCAACGATCAAAACTTTGATTACAAAATTGTTGGGGTCAAGTTCTCATGGCAGGTTCACTTTTTTAGCTAAGTTAAATGTAATAAAGATATAGAAGAAGGAGATAAATAAATACTAAAATTGGCTTGACAGATAGATAGATAGATAGATAGATAGATAGATAGATAGATAGATAGATAGATAGATAGATAGATAGATAGATAGATAGAACAGCAGAACTTAAATGTATTGTTCTGCTGTTATTGTGTTAAATACAATTACATGTTACCAAGTTAATTCATTTTTTAAGTCAAATCGAGCAAACATAGCAAAAATGCATTTGACAAACTTCATTCAGTTACTTGTGACCAATTAACACTTTTTTAATTTTTTATTTTATTTAAAGTTAGAACTGATTTTCTTGCAAGTGATAAGAAAATCCTGTCTGCTGCTGTTCCCTTTACAGCAACGACACAAACCCAAAAACATACAAACCCACAAACCCAACCCCTGTCCTGTCAGAGGTCCCAGATGTCAAACTCACCATCGATGGTCTCATGGTAACCCTTGGTGAGGAACTGGATGGCCTTGGCGGCGCGCAGCGGCGTGCGCAACAGACCGTCCCGGTCCGTGTCCTCTCCCATGTGCCGCAGGATGCTGGTGTAGGCGGCCTCCAGCGCGGGTAAGCGGGACTCGTCCTCGGCCTCCTTGCGGGATGTCTCATGCTTGCGGTGGACAACGGCGGACTTCTTGGTGTCGATGATGAGGTCGCTGAAGCCGTTGTTGCAGTGGCACTCCTCCACCGCGGTTTCTCCGATTTTCCCGTTGCAGTGAGAATTCATGTTGGTTTTGACTAAAATAATAATAATAATACTAATAATATTTGTATTTTTTTTTTTGTATTTTTTTTTTTTGGGAAAACAAGAAGAAAGAGCAGAATAAAGAGCAGCAGAAGAAGAAGAGAAGCTGAGCTGGGCAGCTTGACTGGGAGCGCTCTCGGTGCGCTCTGCTCTTATAAAGCCTGCCAGGAGCGCACAGAGGACCATTCGCCAGGTTCGCGGCGCCTGCGTCAAAAAGCAGCAGCAGTGTCATCACAGACCCTCCCCACTTTAAATCGTGAGGTTAAGCATGCAGGAGATTTTCTGCATCTGGCATCACTTGACACAAAATGCATTAAGCGTATCTCCAAATGATTTGTTCCGGTTAAATTATGATATCTTACAACACTTATTCCCTTAAAAACTCACGAGCCTCATGATACATTTTTTTTTTTTTTTTTGGGGAAGGAGGGGGGGTCAAAGTTAAGGTTATGATGACCAGTTTCACAGTGGCAGGCACTCCTGACTAAATTCCAACTTCTGTGAATAATTAAAAATGAAAAAATGATAGATAAACCCATCTCCCACTGGGATGAACCTTTCAGCATCCAACCAACCTTTGAATTAGGTATAGATTTGCAGATTTCTCCTTTTAAAATTAAATTATAGATTAAAGAGATACATGAATGCACTGAAGATGTAACCATATGAACTTAAAGAGCATTCCCATGCATGCAGTGCCTTAAACAAGTCCTTCATCCCTTGAACTTTTCCATAATTTTGCCCCGTTACAACCACAAACTTTGTTGTATTTCACTTGGGTTTTATGTCATTAATCTATAAAAAAATAACTGTTCAGGAAATGACATACTTTTACTGATTAAAATGTAAAAGTGTAGCATGTAGTGTGTTTGTGTTCAGACACTTTTAATCTGTTACTCCAGACATCTAATGGAAGTATCAGAGGTTTGTTAGGGAACATTAGTGAATAAAATGCAGGTTAATAGTGAAGTATCTGAAACATCTAAGGAATATATTGTAAAGCATCGTCTCCGGCAGCCTCTCACTCGGCATGTGAACATCCATCACCTGAAATAGGTCAGATTCGGACTAATCTCCAAATCTGCCAAAGAGAACAAGCAAAAGAAAATCTATAAGAAGTCCTGATTAGTGTATGCTGCAAGGTATAAGTGCCCCAATATGTGAAACAAAGCGTGCTGGTCAAATGTGAGCAGAATTGAACTTCCTTGCCACCTGGCAAAACTAACACCAAAGGTTATATGGGGCCTTAAGCAGACTTTACTTCCTGAGGAAGCCACTTGTATTAGAAGCAAGATCTGCTGTGGAGAGTGCAACCTCTTCTACTGCCACCTGTTCAGGTGGGTAATACTTCCTGCAAAATGAGGCAGCCAATCTACTGCATCACATCAAGCTGTTAAAACTGTTGAATTGAGGGCTCTGGATGTTTTGCAGCTCAAATCGGTAGCGTGGACAATTTTAGCCATAGTAGGTTTCATCCAGAATCAAACTCAGAAAAACTAAACTAAACTGCAAAACTGTGATTTATTGTGAATGGAGGGGGAAAAACGAACAAAGAGAACCAGCAAAAAGAAAATCTGTAAAGAAGTCCTGTTTAGTGTGCTGCAATCACAGTACCACTTTGTCCCATCATAAAGTGGCACTTTATGATGGGACCCTTTATGCTACCCAAGCATAAAGTGGGTATGCTTGGCACACACACGGTCTCACAGGCCGTGTGTGTGCCTGTGAGACCTCCTGTTTGCATCAGGATCTTTGCTGCTGAGCTTGGAGCAGCTGTTGGAGAATCATTTGAGTATTGATGATTAACCAATGCAGTGAGTCTCTAGGTCGAATGGTTCTATGTTTCCCTTGAGTATCTCTCAGTGTTTTCGGGAACTGATTGTACCTGTAGCGCCAGGTTGCTGTCACCTTGCCTGAGAAGTATCTGAAACTCCTTAACTGTTCCCTCATTGAATGCTTCCTCCTATTCAGTCTCCTGTGAGACCTGTAAGATTACCCATCTTTGGATCCTAATTCCACCAAACCAAAACTCAGACGGTCAAACAGAACCAGGTGGAATCTGGAATCTAAGATGGTTATTTCATCATTTACAGAATATCAGTATCAAATCTGCAGTTAATAACTCAGTCTCCTCTTCAGGCTTCACGGTCTCAGTGTATTTTTTATTCTGTTTGTCTGCTGATTGATTCTGCATATGGGTTGAAAGACTTCCTCAGAACATGAGATAAAGGTTCATTACCTTTCAGCCTTCAAATATTTTGTCATATTTCAACCACAAACTTCGATGTGACTTGTCACTGAAGGGAACATATTACACACTTTTCAATAATAATAAGAAAAACCTCCTGAAAAGTGTGGCTTGCATTTTTTCTTGAGACCATTTTAAGTTATGGGGGACCAAAACTGACATAATTTAAAATAAAACTGATAATGAATAGATGGCTCAAATAAATCAATATATTTAAAATGCACCACTTACTTTAAAAAAAGAACTTTCCATCATGTTTATAATCTAATTTACCAGTTTTTGTTTTTTTTGCTTATTTATGAAAAATTATATATTCAAAGCACATAAAATATATTAAAATATTTCATGTGTAAAGGGATAACAATTTTTGTTTTTCCTTTCAGACAGATGCATTTATGTCTATTTAATTTTTTTATATTACATTTTTCTGTCTCAAATTTTATGCACTTATGCACCATTATGCAAATTAGGATAGGCTGTGCCGTACGGCTGCAACTTGTGATTGTGAGGATGGTTTTCTTCAGCAAGCACCAGTTAAATTTCATGACAAAATGGATGGAACTAAATTCTGGGAGGTTCTAGAAGACAAACTGGCAGAGTCAATCAAGGACGTGACTGGAGAATCACCTTCCATTGAGGCAATAATGCTAAGCATACAGGTAGAACTACAATTAAGATCAAAGCATCTTCATGTGTTGGAATGGCCCAGTCAAAGTTCAAAACTAAATCCAGATGAAAATCTGTAAGAAAATTGATGTTTGTAGATTCACGCTTTCTTGACTGAGGTGGGTGGTTTGACAAAAGAGGAGGGTTCATCAGATGATGTCGTCAGCAGCTCATTGGACTCTTAAAGAAACTTTTCTACTACATACTAATTGTAAAAAATAGTAAAAATAATAATCTTGTACTTAATCAGTACCTACTAGCTAGCAATTTCCCAAGTTTTCAAAGAAATTTCTCATAAAGTATAAAATCTACAATGTGCTTATGAATACTGCGTATCAAGGTAAAGCGAAGCAATTTAGTATATCACATTTACAGCTGCAGGGCAATTCAAAGTGCATTGTTGTAAAGGAAAATACAAAACAAACAAGCAAAAACACTACACTGCAGTGAAAGTAAAGGAAACATATGACAGGTTGTAAATTTGTTTGGGTGGAGGCATTAAAAGTCTTTTAAAAATCATGAGACTCATACAAATGAAAGCAGAGACAAGGGTTTGAGCTGTTAATATGTTCTTGTTTTAATTTGACCTGCGATGTTTTCTGATTAGTTTATCAATATGCTAGAGTTAAGATAAGAATACGATCATTTTAACGGCTGCATGAATGACTCTTTCAAGGAGGCTTATTATTGTAAATCATGTATTACTCTTATAATCCTGTCATTTGCAAGTGTTTTGCACACAACTATTTTGTGAACAATAGAGAAAATGGCCTACTTTTTCCGAAGACACCTTATATGCATTTTAAAGGTTTTGTTGGCCCTAGTGGCCTTTATTTGAAAGTAGTATGACATCTGGGATTCCTTTGAGATGATTGCTCCCATTTCTCAGTGGAAAAATAATTTCCACAATTATTTGTAGCCTGATCAGCAAAGATATATCAGTTTTGCACAGCAGAAACAGATTTAATGCTGTTGCAAGACTAAAATTCTGCATGTAGCTAAATATAAGGGATCAGAGCCAATTAGAAATCCAAGAAAAAGCCCCAATAAGCACTGCACCCCCAAGACACTAAAACATCAAATGTCTTTATTGTCAAATCAGTATATGACATAAAAGAAAACCCAACACAACCACTGACGTTCAACATATACCAGGACTAGATTGGCTACAAATCATTTTTAATAATTAACACATATGACAATAAAATATGATTATTTGATTCTCCTGTTACTAAACATGAGTTTGATGAAAACTTTGTGACAATATTGCATTTACTCATTTTTGGAAGTGTGATCCAATTGAGTGACAAGGTTGTTGCAGTTTCACCAGCAGATGTCATTTGTGAGTGATGAATGAAACATCGAGTAATGAACCTTTTTGCAAAGCAAAGGGTTGGAAAGCTTCAGAGCTTCATGAGGCTTCATTTGCCCATCATTACTAGTTTCAACCGAAATGTTAAAACTTGATAATTTTCCAAGTATCAACATTTTCACCTGCCTGTAGATGGCGGTATTGTGAGGAAACGGCCTTCTTCCGTCCCTTTAAATAAGAGAAGAGCCGTTTCCATGACAACGCACCCTAACGGACGACGTAGCTTCCTGTTTGGCTCAGTCGGTGGCGGGAGTTCGCAGCATGGCGGTGCAACCGAAGCAGAACCAGAACCTGTCCCTGGACAGCGCGGCCGAACACGGCTTTCTGAACTTCATATTCTCCATGCCGGAGAAACCGGACACAACCTTCAGAATATTCGACCGGAACGACTACTATACCGTCCACGGGAAAGACGCCATATTTGCTGCCAAGGAGGTTTTTAAGACCAACGGAGTCATCAAATATCTGGGCTCAGGTAACTGGGTTTAACTAACAGCTTTTTTGTGCCCTTACTCAATGAAGATGTTTTAGGGTTAAAGTCAGTTATTAGCTTGTTAATTTTGATTTGTCTTGATGCAGAAAGCTGTAGCTGCTGGTGGCTAATGCGTTAGCAGCATCTGAGTTAAGGTTAGCTTAAATTACAATCACTCTTATATAGTTTGTAGGTATTGAATATAAGGTAACTTGTTGTTTTCAGAATTTATTAGTTATCAGACACTATTTCTAGAAGTTTGTCTACATAAATCAGAAAACTCTAAAAATCTATTTTAAAAAGTTACAAATACATACACTGTTTAAACCCATGCAAGGTTTTCTGTTAATTTTGATTACTACAGCTAATGAAAACCTAAAATTAAGTTAGTCATCTATAAAACCACAAAGGTTAAGTTAGCGGTTCACAGATGGCTGTATCCAAGTGTAACAATGTAAGGTTTAGTGGAAGGAAAAAGTGTGGTAGGAGGATAATAGCACAAGTAACTGAAAGCGCTTTTTTCATGGTTCCTTATTGAACATCTGTTAACTGTACAAACATCTGCCGGTGATATTTGGTGAACTACAGTATCTTACCTGCATTACATTTTAATGCTTTAAACTGAGATTTGGAAAGGTGAATCTGAAAAATAAAAAGTGCCATTCAAAAACTGGAGGAACCATGTATTTATTTTGTTCGCTAGTAAAAAAAAAAAAAAGCATCTCTGAGGTTGTTTTGGGTCTGAGAAATGTTTGCTTGTGGGTCAACAGGGAGCCGTAAGCTGGAGAGCGTGATCCTGAGCAAGCTGAACTTCGAGGCCTTTGTGAAGGATCTGCTGCTGGTGAAGCAGTACAGAGTGGAGGTATACAGGAACCACAGCAAGAGCAGCAAGGAGCACGACTGGAGGATCGAGTACAAGGTGGCAAAAATTACTAATAAGACTCAAAATGAGCTTTTCCAGAATAACTTTTTGAAGGGAGAGAAGTACCAACATATAAAGAACATGAGTTAACCTTAAAAAATTGTTATAGAAGTACTTACCATCATATTGTCCACTATTTGTTTCACCAGAGATATATTAAATATCACTATATTTGAAAATATAAATAAAATGCAGTAACTGTGTGAAGGTTGGGGATATAAATTATAGTCCTGCTATCCTAAAGTGATATGTTTCAAAGGGGAATGTTTTGTTTTAAGTCCATATCATCTACCCCTACATTGAAAGTGTATTGTGACCTAATGACATAATACACTTGGGTTATTAGGTCACAATAACAGTCAATAATAGAAATACTGTAATTAAAGTGTCACGTGTCAGTAATAGAAAAAAAAAAAAATCTGATTTGGCAGTCAAGCTTTTTAAAGGTTGATGATCTGACAGAAAACTGCAACTGGTGTACCGCAAGTAAAAAATAATAAAAGTTTACAAGATTATTGGTGAAACTGAAAGAAACATAAAAAAAAATCCCTTTTAAAATAAATATAAATATCCCTTTTTCAAGGTTTTTTCTACATCTTTTCTGGGGTTGGTGATAAATGTGATTACCGTATTTATTTTAAAACTACACAAAAAGAACAAAATGAAATAAACCTAACAAATCACAATGAATAGACCAGATGTCCAGTTGGGTTTATTGTTCGTGTTCCTTGGTCCTTAACTCAGGCCTCTCCAGGAAACCTGACCCAGTTTGAGGACATTCTGTTCAGCGGAGGAACCGGAGGCGAGGGATGCGCGGGAGTGGTCGCCGTGCGGTTTGCGACGGGAGCCGATGGACACCGAATGGTCGGGGTCGGCTACGTGGACGCAGCCCAGAGGACCATGGGGGTGTGTGAGTTTCCAGACAACGAGATCTTCTCCAACCTGGAGTCTCTACTCGTCCAGATCAGCCCCAAAGAGTGTCTGCTGGCTCAGGGAGAATGCAGCACTGAGGGGAACAAGCTCCGAGAGGTGAGCTCCCTCATTCAAGTTCAGTGTTTTAGTGAAGTAACTTTATGTGCAGTTTTGGGTTTTTATTGAAACTGACTCAGATTCACCTTCTGTTATTTACTATCGTTCACACACATAAAACCTGTTTTATTTATCTTCAAACTGAACCCGGGTGAATATTCTCTACTTATATAAATAACTCTTGTCCTTGTTTATTGTTAAAGCAAAGGTGGAGGTAGGGTTTAATTTCTGAGTGAGGTCACTGATTAGTTTTTCTGCGTTTGTGCAGGTGGTGCAACGTGGCGGCGTTCTGGTCTCTGACAGGAAGAGAGCAGAGTTCAGCAGCAAGGACATCGTCCAGGATCTCAACAGGCTACTGCGATCTAAGAGAGGAGAGACGGTGGCCAGCAACACGCTGCCTGAACTGGACAAGCAGGTGACAAAAGAAAAAGGTTTGACTGTTCTTATTGCATCCGTTGTCAAAAACAGTTCCTTTCTGGTTTCCTAAGAGCCACAGTGACAGTAAACTACCTGTCATGGTTTAGAACTGTATAAGGAAGCTGGAGTAGTACCCAGACAGAACCCATACATGCACAAGATAAATATTGTTCAAACTCCAAGCAGAAAGACCTCAGGCTGGGATTTGAACCCAGAACCGTCTTGCTGCAAGGCTCCCAACTGTGCCACTGTGCAGCCAATGTGAAGGAACCCTGTTATCCAATCCGTTGGTTAGATTCAAACTCCTAGCACATGTTAAGTTCATCTGGTAGTACAAACACAGTTGCAGTATTTCCATCACTGGAACCATTAAAACAGCATTATATTTCTGGCATTATGTGAGATCTTGATGATTCCTTGCTGCTTGTAAAAGAAACTGTGTCCACTCCAGACATCAGACTGTTGTCTCTGTCTGACCGTTGTTCTGCTTGGAGAATCTTTTTCAGTATTTTTTGTCACAGTTGTTTGTAATCATCGCAGGGTTGGTAATTTTCGGGCAAACGCAAACTCGTTAAAAACTGTGCAGCATCTCCGGTCAGTTTGTCCCGGTTCTGTAATGGTTCTGAAAAAGAGCTTCTGTCTCTGTAGCACTTTTTATGATATGCCACTGAATTAGGTTCCTTCCTACCAAACTACAGATAAGAGACAGAAAGAACAGAACTGTTCCTGTTTGTACGGGTGACTCTTACATCAACTCAGGGGCTTTTTCAATCAAACTGACTCGGATGTGTTTGAACCTGGATGATATCTGAAAATTAATCTGGGCAAGAGATTTTCCAAAAATATCTGTAGGAAGTTTTATCTAAACAAAGCGATACAGATAAAACTTGCATCCAGCTGTAATAGTGCTTATCAAGATATTAATTGTTCCCTGAGGGCGGCTGCTGATGAGCATAAAATGGAAAATCTTGAGGAAATTAATTTCTGGTACTTTATATAAATGTAAGAGGCTCATTTCCTTTCAGTCATAAACTATGTGATGAATTTAGTCAATGTCTTTCTCAGGTGGCCATGTCATGTTTGGCTGCTGTGGTTCGATTCCTCGAGCTTCTCTCCGATGAGTCCAACTTCAACTCTTTCAGCCTCACAACGCTGGGGCTGGGGCAGTACATGAGGCTGGACAATGCCGCCGTCAGGGCTCTCAACCTCTTCCAGGTCAGTGACCATGAGCAGAGTTTTAAAGATCTGACTGATTTACCCTAATAACGTACTTACAGCTGGGAAACCTTTGAGCTTTTCTGTGGAAATTGAAAAGACTGGTCATGTTTTTGTAACATTCATTATGCATAATGAATCACTTCATTCTGCATAATGAAGTGATTCATTATGCAGAATGTTTCTGAGAAACTCAGAATGGTGACGACTTTACCTTGTGGCTCTGGTTCCTTAGCACTAGAGAAGACTTTTTCCTAAAATTTTGATTCATATATGAAGCTGCAGAACTGGAGTGCTTTCTTGGTGACAGACTTCTGCATCCTAGGTTCACAAAGCAGCATTATCAAAGATCCTTCCTGCCAGGAATTCAGACTTAATACCATCGCTGTGTCCAATAAACTTAATAAATTTTTACATCCCTGCTGTTGTTTACAGGGTTTTTCCTCATCCTACTGTTCTCCGCACAGTTTTGTTTCACTTCTTGTAAATTATATCTTATTTTCAGGGTAAGCGACTCAAACCAACAAATAAAACTTTAAACTGACTCAATAAAACAAAAATAAAACATTTTCAGACTGTGTCGACATTAAAGTTTCTCAATTTTTTTATGGTTTAAGCTGGTGGACGAGATGGAGACTTCTTCATAAAGGATCTTTGAATTTTGAGACAGTAATCTTCAGAAATGAAGCAGCCAGAGCAGCTGATTAAAAAAACCCTTCAGCCCAGAGAAATGATCAGAGACACAATCACAGAATCATCATCAAATTTTATGTGTCTTCATTTCTAGTCTGGTATTCAGTAGCGTATCAAATGAACTAAAGGAAAGGACAGAGCCTTGAGGGTTTACTGTGCAGATAAAAGTACATCAGATATAAAACAATTTTTCCTGTTAGAAAATCAATTATGCCAGCAAACTAAATCCCAGTCATTGTGGTGGTGACCATATTGAAAAAATAATGGAGAACCAGTAAATGAAAGGTTTTTCCCTATCTAACAACCCAAAACCAGATGTAGCAGAGTGCTGATGGCTCTGTAAACAAACTGACTGAGTTGCTTTGCTTTGAGTTGCTCTCACAGTCTCAGCTTTTATAATCTTCTCAAAAGATTTCAGGATTAGTGAAGCCAGAGCAACACATGTATGATTACTGAATCTCTGAACTTGGAGAGAGTTTGTGAAGGTAAAATAAAAAAACTCTTCAGGTTTTTTTTTCTTTTTTCAATATTGTGGATACACGTGAATCAGCAGAAATGTGTAATTTGATGGGTACAGTTGAGTTTTTATTACGTCAGATTCAGTGAATCATATTTTACATTTTGACGCTTTCCCCTCCAGGGTTCGCCTGACGACACCAGTGGAGCTCATTCATTGGCCGGTTTGTTGAACAAGTGTCGCACTCCGCAGGGTCAGCGACTGGTCAACCAGTGGATCAAACAGCCACTTATGGACAAAACCAAAATAGAAGAAAGGTACAAAAATCTTCATCTAACGTCAGTTATTGATGTTTGATTTTATAATCAGTCCCTCAGGAATTTTGCTGTTTTTTGTGATTGTTGAAAACTAAAGTGTTGGTCAACGTTGCAAATATTTTAAGCTTTATTTTGTTGTGAGATTACCATAACAAGTTACATTTAAAGTCAGTCTTTTTGTAGAATTGAGCTTCATTTTTGCCATTTGTGTAATTAGACTGGACCTTGTGGAGAGTTTTGTGTGCGATGCAGAGCTGAGGCAGACTTGTCAGGAGGATCTGCTGCGACGCTTTCCAGATCTCCACCGCTTGGCCAAAAAGTTTCACCGTCACACGGCGACGCTGCAGGACTGTTACCGGGTCTACCAGGCCGTGAGTCACATCCCCGCTCTCATCACAGCTCTGGAGAGCTACTCAGGTATGCACTGGATCCTGGACCACCCAGGATTATCAAACGCCGAGTTTGACCTTGAAACTCGTTGCTTGCAGGCAGCTACAAGGTGTTGCTGCACGCGGTGTTCACCTCACCTCTCACTGACCTGCAGACAGATTTCATCAAGTACCAGGAGATGATTGAAACCACTCTGGACATGAATCAGGTCAGGTTCATTGTGAATGTCAACTATGTTGTTCCGTGTTATATTATCATCTTCACATTTATTTTCTTCTCTACATTTTGTACCATACATGTAGATCGAACACCATGAGTTCCTGGTGAAGGCGTCGTTCGATCCCGTTCTGAGTGAGCTCAGGGAGAAGATGGATGCCCTGGAGAAAAGCATGCAGGCTGTGCTGAGCAGTGCAGCCAGAGAACTAGGTGGCAACATAAATTATTCCATCTAGAGGCTGTGTTTTTAAACTGTTGGTTGTTTGAAGAGACTCTTTTAGGTTTGCTGTGACAAAAAGCCTCTGCAAATCTTCCTTTGACCATGATTGCCATGTGCTGTATCCTATTAAAGGTATAAATATGGCTTCCAACTTCCTCAGCAAGAGATTTGGATGAAAAGTCTGGAGATGTTTTTTTTTTTCTTTTGAATGTGCAAATATCCATATTTAACTAAATTAAATTGGTGCTGAAAGTCGTGCCCAGCAGCGACGGTTGTACGATTTAATTAGTGGAAGAATTTAAAAATCAAACAAGAAAGAAATGATCTAAATGCAGCAGTGAAACATTCATGTTTCCTGTCTAATTTAAAACAGTAATGTTTTGTCTATTACAGTGTGAAAAACTTACTACACCCCACAATTTAATAGCTTTGTGAACCAGACTGAGTTCAAGTTGAATTCATTGTGTGACCTCATCCTGGTTTTCTACCAGTCTGGAAGATATCTATCCGTTTCAGTCCGTCTGTCCAACCATCCCTGAATCCATCCGCATCCAGTCCTTCATTTTTTCACTCAGTCGTCACTCAAGTTGTTTTTTAACTCTTCATCATCTGTCCATCCATCTATAGGTAAACTTCAGCCTTTACAACCTAAAGAGCCATTTTGCTTTCAGGCCGGCCAAATAATTTAGAGCCGTAAATGTCACAAGATCTTTTGAAAAGTTTTAGATAAATATCTACTATGCTAAATTTGTTGTCATTTTTGAAGAACATTTTTTGTAATTTTTCTGTGGGATGGAAGATGATGTAAAAAATAAAAAACACATAGATTCCAACCTAATGACAAGAAAAACAGATCTAAAAGCATATTCCTAGTACTTTTAGTGTAATCCCTTGTGGAAAATCAATGCAAATAAAGTGGGAACAAACTGAAAAACTGTTAAAAACTTTAGCTTATTATAATATCACAATTTTGGAAAAAATAACTGGTTCATTTGAATTTTTACTCAGAATTTTAAAGAGCCACCGTTCAGATCTGCTCTTTAAACCGTCTCTTTGGTTTAAAGAGCAGATCTGCAGCTGTAGGTTGCAGCCTTCTGATCTCTCTTTTTTAGTTAGTTCTTTTTGTGTGTACAAACACTTAATAGTGTTTATAAAATCTAGTTTCTAGTGTAAATACGTTAATATACTTTCGAGACAACATTACTTTAGTCCTGAAATAACACAAAATTAACTTACAAGTAACTTTTCAGAAGAAATATTAGCTTGTTTTAAGTGAATAATTTCCTAATATTGATAAAGAGGGGTTAATTTCAGTGGCAGATTAATTTACTTATAACAAGACATTTTTCCCATGTTTTAAGTGAAATAATCTGCCATTGGAAGTATTACTTTGTCATCAATTTTAAGACCTAAAACAAGCTAATATTTACTTGTAAGTTAATCTTGTGTAATTTCAAGCACACTAAGATATTTGCATTAGAAACTAGACCAAAAATACTTGGTAAGATTTTGTTTTTGCAGTGCATCATAACCAAATTCAGAGTCAGATTTAGCATAAGTTGTTTTAAATTGGAAATTAAGTGTGGAGTTTTACTATAAAGTACAAGAGGTATTTCTTTCTTTAACAAATAATCCGATCTGTCACGTTGCAGGTCTGGAAGCTGGTAAGACGGTGAAGCTGGAGTCCAACGCCGTGCTGGGCTTCTACCTGCGGGTCACATGCAAGGAGGAGAAGAGTCTGAGGAACAACAAGAAGTTCACCACGCTGGATGTTCAGAAGAACGGCGTTCGCTTTACAAACAGGTGCGTGTTTTCACCGTGTCTGTACACGTCAGGGCGAGCTGACCCATGACCCCCAGCCTCGCTTCTTGGAACTCTTTCTATTATGTCTGTGCAGCAAGCTGAGCTCTCTGAACGAGGAGTACACCAGGAGCAGGGAGGAGTACGAGGAGGCCCAGAACGCCATCGTCAAAGAGATCATCAACATCGCCTCAGGTGTGGCCTCCCATCACATGCTGCGTGTGGTGTCCTGTCAGCATGGCATTGATTTCACCAGCAGAGGAGTCTCTGGTGTCTTAGCTACGTGGAAACGATGAATTTCTGCAAACTGCCTTCAGCGCTTTTCACTAATTGATTTCAGTCACTTTTCCTCCAAAGGTCACTGAACTCCACACTCCTTTTAAGTCCTAATTACCATTTCTGTGGGTGAGGTTGTGGTTTGCTAGCACTTTAAAAATCAAATGGATCAAATGTTTGTGGCTGCACATGCTCCAATCCTTCATCTGTGACCGCTCGTTCAAAGTTGCTCATCTGCCTCCAGGTTACGTGGATCCCCTTCAGACGCTGAGTGACGTCATCGCGCAGCTCGATGCGGTGGCGAGCTTCGCCGTGGCGTCGGTGTCCGCTCCGGTTCCGTACGTCCGGCCCCGACTGCTGGACGACGGCCGCAGGCGTCTGGAGCTGCTGCAGGCCAGACATCCCTGCATGGAGACGGACGCGGACACCGCCTTCATACCCAACGACATCAGCTTCGTCCAGGGGGAGAAGAGCTTCTACATTATAACAGGTGGGAAATGCCATGTTTTTGGGACATTATTTGAAATGTTTCATGTGACTGGTCGGTTTCAATCACAAAATTATCCTATCTGCTCAAACCTGTTATGCTAACTTTGAATTCTCAAATTCAAAAATACCTTATTGATCCAAAAGGGAAATCAAAAGTAACTTGTTTAATTAAAAAATTATTGTAGATGGTGATTACTGAGGGGCAGGAAAGAACTCCTGGACTGGTCTGTATTTATATTTTGCATGTCTTTATTCTTCCATTTGCATCACTTCTGCTTCCAAAAACAGCCTGGGCGTTTAAAAAAACCACCCAGTCATTTTTTGGAGGCACACCTGTAGATGCATTTTAAATTAAGTTCTCGTGGGACTTTATGAAAAATAGGAACATCTGAAAAAGAACTTTGGGCTTCCACAAGGGCATTTTCAAGATGATTGAGGGTGTCATGTTCATCTTTTCAAGCTTGTATACACAAATATAAACAGAGTGGAGATGTCCAGCAGTCATATTTTAAGGAGGACCTGAGGAAAGCTCGCTAGTTTTATTGATAGGCTCAAAAAAACTCACTAGCGCTTTGCTGGACGACATTTGTCTTTTCCACTGGCTCACTTCTGTTACAAACCTGAAGAAAAAAGCCACTGCAGTATAAAATATTAAATGTTTTTGGTACACTTCTGCCGTGCTATAGGTCTTAAAAAGTTTTAAATAGAGTTTGACTCTGGTTGGTGTTTGACTCTTGCAGGACCAAACATGGGAGGGAAGTCCACATTTATCCGTCAGGTGGGTCTCATCGCGCTGATGGCTCAGATCGGCTGCTTCGTGCCGTGCGAGAAGGCGGAGCTCAGCGTGATTGACAGCGTTCTGGCCCGAGTGGGAGCAGGAGACAGCCAGGTGAAGGGAGTGTCCACCTTCATGTCTGAGATGTTGGAAACTGCCGCCATCCTCCGGTGAGGCAAACAAACCTCAGAACACGATGGGAAAAACCAGCATCAAAAAATCTCTGAACCTCTGTGCCGTCCCTTGCAGCTCTGCCACAGAAAACTCCCTCATCATCATCGATGAGCTCGGCAGGGGAACCTCTACGTACGACGGCTTCGGGCTGGCCTGGGCCATCAGTGAACACATCGCCTCCAAAATCAGCTGCTTCTGCCTCTTTGCCACCCACTTTCACGAGCTGACCGCCTTGGCGGCACAGCAGCCGGCCGTCCACAACCTGCATGTCACCGCTCTGACGACCCACAACACGCTCACAATGCTGTACCGAGTCAAACCAGGTCAGTGAAGCCATTAGATTGGTGGATGAATGGATCTCTGTTAATAATACCCTGCACAGGGCTTTTGGCAGATTTGTGATACTGTGAAACATGGTGGCGGCAGCATCATGCTGTGGGGATGCTTTTCTTCAGCAGGGATAAAGGAACTGGTCAGGGTTGAAAGGAAGATGGATGGAGCTTGGTTGAGGGTAATGCTGGAATAAATCTTGTTAGAAGCAGCAAAAGACTTGAGACTGCGGCAGAGGTTCACCTTCCAGCAGAACGACGACTCTAAAAACATTCTTCATCCAATCTGACTGAACCTGACCTTTTATTTAAAGGAGCATGAAGAGACCTTTCCGTCTCCAGATCTACAAATCTGCAGGAGAAAACTTGGCTGGGGTCGACAAAACGTGTCTTTTCTTTCTGTCTTCATTATAGTTTTACTCCAGTTTGTGTTGATCTGTCAGGTGAAATCCCCCCAGAAATTACCAGTAGGTGAAGTCTGCAAAAACCTTTTGCAAAGCACCTTAAACGAATATGTTTAAAGTGTTTTAGCGTTTATTCACAGTGGATTTGTTGGTTTCATTACACATTTAAAACATAAAAAGCACAACAAGCTGTTCTTAATGCCAACAATCCACTTTCCTGTAACTTGTTTATCTGCCAGAAAAGTGAAAAGTCATATCTTTTAACTACGTTGTTGTGGTGCATTCATGGACCGGAAAAAATTAGATTTTTTTTTTCCTTGGTCAAGCTGAAAATCGTCCGGCTCCATCTTTGAGCCAAGAAATTTTTCCATCCTAATTTTTAATACGTGAACTGATTCTCGATTTTCTGGACCTACTCAGTAGGTAGTTGATGTGAACATTCGATTTTATGGTATTTTATCAGAACTTCTTGGTACATGTTCTTAGTTTTACACGGCCATCTGGAAAAGAAAGTTCACATGAGCCTCAATGAAATTGTGAAGAACTAAGTACACCCAGTTAATTTTAGAACCTCCTTCAGAAATAATTTCTATTTATTTATGACTTCACCAGAGATCCAAAATTGTTGCAGAGCAAATGTTTATACAGAATGAGGTCTGGACTTTTGCAACAAATATAACGTATCAAATATATTTTAGTTTTATGGTATGAATCTGATTTATTTCCTTTAAGGTTTTGGATTTTAAAGAGAAAACAATACAATGAGACAAAACATCTAAGGTCCAAAGTAAAGCGAAACAAGTTGTCCTTCCATTCCAATTAACAAAGTCAAGTGACCCTTGTAAAAAACGATTATTTTAAAAACAGTTTTGAAGTCTGGCATGCAAATATCAGAGCAAAATAAACTATTCCTTTTAAGTCGTCGCAACTTTCATATGTGGAAAAGCGATTGCTTTAAAACAGAAAGAGATGCTAAAACTGCAAACTTTTACCTGCTGTTGTTTTTTTTTTTATACATACGTGATTTATCACATTGAAAAATACCAGTTATCGACTATCAGAGCTATTTTCATATCAGATATCAATATCTGCATCCCCAATGGAAACAATAACAGTGTATTTAGGTTTTCCAACAACTGTTTGTTTCTGATCTTCCTCTTAAAGCTGAAATTTTCTACATAACTTGTTTGCGTATGTTGCAAAGTATCAGTTAAGGTGGCAATTATTCTGACGATTAATCAGATTGGCACATTCTGCTAATTTTTAATTTGCAGTATATACAGATATATACTGTCTAGTGTTTGGATTAATCAATTGTATAGAAAAAATCAGCTTAATAGTTTTTGCATTTTATTGTATATATTTTTTGTACAATTTTGACTTACCTGCTGCCCTGAATATGTTGTTCCTTCAGCAATTGGCTTTTTTCACCCAAGTTAACGATTAATTGGTTACTAAATTAGTTGATGATTATTTCAATGACTGATTGATTAATCCTAACACAACTGAATAATTAATGTACTTCCCTGAGGTTGGCCTCTTTACACTCAAGATGTTGTTGAGTTCTAAAAACTGCAATTTCTCAACTGAATGAACTCAAACACCTGACCTGCCTCCTCAGGTGTGTGTGACCAGAGTTTTGGGATCCACGTCGCTGAGCTGGCCTGCTTCCCCCCGTCGGTGCTGGCCGTGGCGAGGGAGAAGGCAGAGGAGCTGGAGGAGTTCCAGGAACCTGCGGGGGACGATTCGAATCAGGACGAAGAGCCCGAGGTCAAGAGACGGCGGACAGATAAGCAGGTAAGGCTCGATTTGCCACAATTCTTCCGCTGTCATTCTGATGCAAACTGTCAGTGTTGCTCTCTTTTCCCTGTGTGTCGTAAACCGAGAACTTCAGAGGCAGAGCCGGAACATAAATTACTAGCTGAAAAGAATTACTGAGAAAATGCAATTGTTTTCCTGGAGTTATGTATAAATAACTCCCTGCTAAAGTATTTACTCCTCCTTGAATTGTATTTCCTGTAGAGAGGCATTGTTATGTATTTTTCAGTCACATAATACCATTTTATAGCACAATCAAGTAACTATGTTACCTTCAGTTGTTAAAGGGCCATACAAATCTGGAAAAAATAAAGATATCACTTAAATGTGTCAGATTCTGTGATATGTTGCAATATGTTTGAGTAAAATGAACATTGTAGTATTTATTTGCAGAAAAGAAGAAATGGTCAAAATAATGACAAAGATGCAACGCTTTCAGACCCTCAATGATGCAAAGAAAGGAAGTTCATATTCATTTAGAAACAATACTAGCGTTTTAACTCAGTTCAGAAATCAGTATTTGGTGGAGTAACCACGAGGTTTTTACTGAGGTTCAGTGCAATGGTATGTATGTATCAAATATGACTTAAAACATTTTTACTTTGTAATTTAACGCTTTGAAATTGGGCCTCTCTTTGAAACTCCACCTTCAGAAAGTCATCACAACATGGCTCCTTTATTAACTCTTTAACATCGTTTTTACCAGGGTTTCACTAAGAAGTGGCTTGTTTAATGAGCTCAGCAGGTGGGTAGTTCCACCAGATGTTTGGTAATTGCTGCTGGCTAGTCTGAAGGAGCAGAGTGTAGGAGTAACATGGGTGGGCTGCTCTGTGAGTCAGAAGCTTGAAAACTGCAATTCAGAGGAGGAGCTATGCCTTGAAGGCGGAGCTAGGTCCAACCAGGTGTTTTGCACAGCTGACTGGTTGCTATGGAGATTAAAAGATTTCTCAGGCATGCATAAAAACCTCAATAAAATGTGTAAATACTAATCTAGATATGCAGGTTTTTGCCTTTTCCAGGGTCCTTGCTTTTTATACCAAATAATCTCCATCCTGTGTCTCCTTCAGGTGGGAGAAAACCTGATCCAGGACTTCCTGGGGAAGGTAAAGGCACTTCCTGTCGCCACCATGACTGAGGAAGAAGTGAAGGCAGAGCTCAGGAGAATAAAGCAGGACTTGGTGGCCAAAAATAACACATACATCAGTGAGATACTTGCCCGCTGCGCTCCTGTAAAAACTGCCTGACTTTTAAACATTTTCTCTAAATGCTCATGTTCGGCTCCACGCTTCACCTAAAGCTCATGTAGGAACAACACTAGAGTGCCTATAATCTATAAGTTTTTCAATAAAGAAATTTTCTTCATTTGTTTTCCACCAACATCTCTACATGTTTCTTTGAATTTGAAGCTGATTTAAAGAGAGAAAACCAGAGCTTTGTGGGGTTAAGATGTTGCATCACTCTGACCTGATTGTTGCTGCCTGAGCTTGTCTTCATCTGATCTGGGTTTCCAGGAAGCCGAGCGTCATATAGGGCAGATAAGGAATAGGCATGTCTGAAGGCTTGCCGCCGTCAGCTGGTGGCTGTAGTGTGAACATTGTTCATGTGTAGGTTTTTGGTGTCAATGTTTCCTCTGTTGATCACATTCAGTAAAACTGCAGCACGGGTTTTATGCGTGTGGAATTGAGATTGCCCTGAGGACCCTACAGCGATCTGATGTCATGCGGAGGAGAAACGTGGCTTAGTTTCTTCGACATACTCAGTGATCAGATACAAGCTAAGGTATTGGACTTATTAAGGGACATATAGCCACCACTAGGTGGTGCTAGACCTGCTGCGTTTCCTTTGGACAAAAAACAAGTGCCCTTCTGAAATTGTTTTTATTTTTTACTAGCGTATTTTCCATTAAATTAGAGCGACAAAGCCGAAGCAACCAGTAGCTAAATACATGCTATTTAGCCAATAGCATGTATTGGCTAAATACATGCCAATGTATTTAGCAAGCAGCTGAAAATCAAATTATATTGTTAATCTATAATATTTGCTCACATAGATCTATGCAGTCTAATCAATCTCACTGCACGCTCAGATTTGTGGCATAAATTATGTGTTGCATAATATTTGGGCAAAATAGTGGGAAAAGTGAAGGTGTGTACTCCACACCAAAACATTGATTAATTTTGGTTGTACTTTTCCATCGCGTCTAATAAGGAAGCTGTGTGATTCAGGTGTTGCCCTAAAACATTCACAGGTTTGACTCCAATTAACTAAAATGTGTCAGTTAACCAGAAATGACCAAAGTTCATTGTTTAATCAGTGCTATCTAACAAATTCCAACGGTTTCAAAGAGGAGACGTTTCGCTTTGCAGCCAATATTGCATTATTACGTTAATTTCACCCCCGCCGTAGCATGGAGTGAAGTGAATCTGAGGGGCGCTTTTTTAATGGACAGTAAATAAAGAAAATTACTTCCCACATATTGAAAGTTCCAGTTATTGATAAATGGGCAAATATATTTACTCAGAAGACAAAAAACTACATAGTTAAAATAAGCAAAAAATATTCAGGTGGAGATTTGAAATTTAGGTCATAAAATGTTAAAGAAAAAGCAATGATTTTGCTAAAACAGGAGAGATTTTGTTTCATTTAAGTTCAGATTGGCTGTAGCAAATGTTGAGGGGAAAATCCTCTCTGAATCTTCTTTGTACCGATCTAAATGAGGAAGCCACAAACCGAGAGCTTCTGAGAATTAAGAGTTTTGGGTTTTCACGGCTCATTTTGTTTTGCCACCAGGGAATAATCCAGTTGGGAAAATCCCTGCTTTGTGCCGCTCTGGAGCAGGTCTCTGTGTCAAAATAAGCATGTTCAGCTGATCGACATTTCCAAGAAGCTGGTCGTAACTCAAATTCTGCCTGCCTGGAATAACGGTGCGGTGATGGCGACCCTGCAGGCCCGTCGATGGTGGTCGCTATCTGGTCCCATCGGCTCATTCCTGTCACGCTTTTCCAGTGTTAACCTTGTGTTTTGCATTGTTTCCACTGTTGGTTACATTTCATAAAATTACGACACGAGTTTCACTGCGTGTAATTGAAGTTACACCCCAAAGACCTGTGACTCGATGCACAGAACAGAGGCGGTTTAGTTCCATCTGTAAAGCACATTAAGAAACAAACCACAATGTTTTGACCTTCTTCTCGCATTCAGTTTGGCTTCCCATGATTTTCTTTTGCAGTCATGTTCAATAAATTAGAGATCACCAAGTGAAACATTATGTAGATTACAGTTATTTCCCTCATTTCCTGCTTCCAGCTAATGAAAACATAATTTTTAAGAATAAAATATTACTCCAGACCAATAATGTACTTTTATTATTGGTCTGAAGTAATAATATTTATTAAGATATTTTCACTACAAAATGCTGTTTTTGCAGTTTTTCTTTTTGTTAAACTTTATTTTAACTTAGAGATGCCTATTTAGCTCCACTGGACTTTTTAATCAGAGCAAGTGAATGAAAAACCAGACATGTTTGATCTAATAAAGTTTTATTTTCTTAGAAATGGCAAGTTTTCAGTTTTCTTTTGTCTTTCTAAGAAAGTATACCCCTTTTTGAATTTCAACTAGCATCTACTAATGGTTATTGAATACTTCACAATATATTAAGTCTAGATGTTATGGTACATGCATACGATTCAGGCTGCATGAGGAGCCAAAGTCACCACGATACACTGGGAGGAGGGCAGAAACGGGTGGGGGTAGGGGGATACAGGGCACTGCAGACTGACCAGGTTCCAGTTAAAAAGGGGGCTGTAGCACCCCCTATTGAAACCCTCTCCACAAAACACTGACTGCATCAACATATAAACACACACACACAAAGTTTGCACTGTACATGACATACATTTACACACACCTCTTTATACAAGTGTGGAGCTCCTCCACCTGCCATTTAAACTAACTCACTGGAGAGGGTTTAGTGTTAACAAGCTTCTCTTTCACAGAAAGAAATTCACCACTGGAACCTTTCAGCTTCTGCAGCCCGACGTGGCGGGAAGCTGGGACGGGAAGGGACGCTAACCAAAGGAAAAAAATAATTATAATAATATATAATAAAATAAAAGACATTCAAATACAGTCAGCTTTTTGCTTGAAAATACAAAACTACATGAGAAAGCATTGAAATAAAATCCATTCACATCCAGAACATATATATATATATTTTTTTTAAAAAAGCCCAAGTGCTCCATCTCTTTCTCTCTCTCTCTCTCTCTCTCTCTCTCTCTCTCTCTCTCTCACACACACACACACACACACACACACACGATCAATCTTTTCCTTTTTTTTTTTTTTAATCCAATGGGGATGGCAGCTGCGAGGAAGCAGGAAGTCTTTTTAACCGCAGTTCGTAAGAGGATTAGCTGTGTGGAGATCTTCATGCTGTAAGTGCCACCAGGTGGACCTCGAAAGCCCCTCAGAACAACCCGCCCTTCCCAGTCTTCTTTGTTTACAGTCTGCAGTGAGGAATCGCTTCAGGAAGCTCCAGGGCTCCCTCTAGTGACCCACTGCAGCGAGTGCGGCTGACGCCAGATGAAGCTGCTTCCTCTGCAGCCTCTTCCACTGAGAGCGCTGAGCTCAGAGTCTCTCTGGGTCCTTATAGCTGCAGGCGGATGCACGTTTAGAACTGGGTGTAGGTGAGTGTGTTTGTGTGTAGCTGTGTGTAATGCAATGTGTTTGTTTGCTTATCTGAGGACGTTAACTCGAGCCGCCGCCTTTCAGTTATGTTGTAGCGTGTTGGACTCGATGGGCGGCGCCGAGTCGTACAGAGTGTCCGTGTCATGTGTGGGCTCTCCGGCCAGCGTACACGGGTTGGACAACGTTCCCGCGCCGCAGTCACAGAAAAACCTGGAGAAGAGCATCAATCAGTACATCTACAGGTGGCCTACTGTGCTCTTTAAACCTGAGGAAAACCATGAAACTTGTAGCTTAATCACGTTTTTAATAAAAGCTTTAAATCAAGATCTCTGTCCTTTAAAGAAACGTCAAAGTCAAAATTTTCTCAATGTCTGGAGGCATTTTTCTAAAGAGCTTTAGAAACAAAATGATGCAAACAGAAATTTAACTGACAAAATTTAAAAGTAAAGAAGGAAAGAAGCTCACCGATCGTGTCGTATAAACTCTACATCGTGTCCTTGGTGACACTTTTTGATGCAGTTAACACAGATGGCATTCCTATCTGTTGTATTACAGGTGTGACACCTAGAAAACAAATACATCATTTAAATAAAAACTGCAATAAAAATGATAAATCAGTTGTTTTTTTTTTACCTATAGAAGTCATGCATGGGGTAACTGGTGTAGCTGGAGATCTTGTAGAGACACTGTCCTCTGCTCACCGCCTTCTCAATGGCGTCCTGATTATTCTGAATTTTATTATCTGACGGGGAACATTTAATAGTAAGCAGATATAAACTGCAAAAACAAAGTAAGGTATGTATGGTTGAGTTTCTTTGTACACTTGAAATAAGACGAAATCTACAACTTTTAGCAAAATATAGTAGCTTGTTTAAGTTTAAGTCAATAAATCCTTAATATTGATAAAAAATTACTACACTGCCAAATGAAAATGTCTTGTTATAAGTCGAATAATCAACCTTTGGATCTGGTCTATTTTTATCAATATTAAGTAGATGTTTACTTAAACAAGCTCCTATATTTGCTGAAAAGCTACTTATAAATTAGTTGTGCCTTATTTGATGTATATAAAGATATTTCCAATAGAAAATCGTAAAATATTTGATAAAGTTTGTGTTTTTTCAGTGCAGCACAACAACAACAGGAATTTAAACAACTTCTTACCTTTCATGGTGACATTAACTCCTGAGGCCAGAAAAAGCCCTCCGAAGCGGTTGTTGAAGATCTGGTTGCCCTCCAATGTTGCCGTTGCGTGGTTAGTAATTTCAATACCTGGTTTAGTGAATCACAAGTCGACTGTGAACCAAAAGGAGACCAAGCGAATAATATTTGATCTAGAAGAGTCTGTGGAGCCAACCTGCGGCAAAGCCGTCAAAGATGCGGTTCTTGCGGAGCGTGGGATGACTGTTGGTGCTGATGAGAACGCCGGCCTGCGCGTTCCTGAAGATGTCGTTCTCTTCCAGCAAACCTGCAGGGAAGATGTTTCTTCATACGCTTCAACAGAACATGTTGGGAACATCTGAGTTCAATAAATGACATATTGATTGAAACAGAAGGCAAGATGCACTAAATCTGCACTAAATCATTTAAAGTTGATTGATCTTACTCAGCATTTTGTTCTTTTGCATCAATAGGGCTGACTGTTGATAACATAATGGGCTACATTTTTCAGAATACGCTGGATTAAAAAAAACAAACAAAAAACTCCCACTTTGTCACCTGTGTTAAATACTGACTGAATAAAAAGAAAATTGTGATTCTCACATCAACTTAAACATATTTATAAAACATAAAACAGGGGCCTCTTAGGTTACCGAAAATAAAAAAAGAAGATGAATAAATTTAAATATATGAAACTCTTAATTCAGAGATGCGTTTGCTCTTGAAGAAATGATAAACTTCGCTCCATGAAGTTCATTAACTCACGACAGTCAGCAAAATCAACCGTGCTTATTGGCTAGATGCTTTTTTTTCATGGTGTTACAGATTTTCTCCGTTAGTAAATCTGTAATTTGTGATCAAGAAGTTGGTGCTGCTGCGACTGAATGAGCTTATTGAGTATTTATATTTAAAAACAGAACCACATAAACCCCGTTTGAAACCCAGACAGTCTCTGGTGGAACCGTTTCTCTTTTAGTATAACCCCACCATGTTTGTTTTTGTATCAACTGGCTTAAGGCTGGCCAGTGGCGCCCTCTGCTGGATGGTGGCTAAACTACAACATTTAAAGAAGGTCAGAGCTGACGTTATTAGTTTATGGAACTAATCTAATTCTAATAAACCACTAATTTTATTAACATTTATGAAGATTTGTGAGTACACTCGATCTTGTGACAGCTGGGTTTCAGTACCTCGGCCTCCGTTGAAGATGCAGATGCCTCCATCTCTGCCGTCATGGATCTTGTTCCTCCGCAATGTGGGGTTGCTGTCTGTCTTGATCCACACTCCCGCCATGGCGTTGTCAAAGATTTCATTGTCCTCGATGAAGCCCAACCCTGCGACAGAACAGCAGCGTTAGACGCAGCTTTGACTCCATATTAGACGTCCCTCTGGTGCCACGAGAGACGTAAATACGAACCCGAGTTGTAGACCAAAATCCCTCCATTCTGCCCTCCCCAGATCTTATTGCGCCGAATCTTTGGGTTGCTTCCCGTCCTGCAGATTAAAACAGACTCAATTATTTTCTGCTGATTTCAAAGGAAGACGAATTTCAATACATGATTGAATAAAATTATCTCGTTTTATCAACTTCAAAGTATGGAGACTTTATGATTAATGGCTTTCAGAGGCCCTGACTAGCCTCAAAAGTAACTTGATAGGTTTGAGTAATACAATTTAAATATAAAATCTCTGACATTTTTCAAACCAGATCTGATTTTAATGGTTTTCTTTTCTAAAAAAGAATTTACAAATGGCATAAAATATTTTAAAAAGTGTCTTTTACTCCAATCATCCCTTTAATGAGTTCGACGATGGAACTTTAGGACTAGAATACCAGATTGTTTGTCTAATTAAAACAATATTTTCACAATTAACATCATTTACCAGATGAATGTACTAAAATTACAGGAAAAAAATTGTTAGCTTTTGTGTTTTAGTTCCCATAAAAAAAATACTAATTTTAAATACTAACTCCAGGTTAATTTTACTTCACTGCACAGATACTTGGGTGTTATTTATATACATAGCACTGATTTCAACAGGATTACCGTACCATGGGACTAGAATTATATTTTGGCAAGGACCTAAATGATCCTATCTGAAATTTGGGGATGAAAGAAAAATATCTTCATCTCATTCAGTGTTTTCATTGAATACAGAATTATTAATAGATGTTACCTTATCTGTACACCAGAGTACATGTGATTGTAGATGTCATTGTCTTCCAACACGCCGTGGCCATTGTCATAGAAATACACGCCAACCTAACGGACAAAAGAACATTAAGTTAGTGGCAAAAAGAAAAAAAAAGGCCAGTTTAGCTTTTACATATTTCTGAAAGCTAGAAATAGTTTCTAGCTTAGTATTTTTGTTGACACTAAAAATATAATTAGCAATGAGATAACCAAAAATTATTATCAGAGGATATTTGATTAACATTTAAATCACAACGTAGCATTTTATGATTACTGATTTCTGTAATTCAGAAAAATAAACTTATGAAACAAATGTGTATATTTAAAGAAGCTTCCACAGTTTATTGTTAACTTTTTTTATTTAATTTTTTTTAATAGACAATATTTTTTCAATAAGAATAAGGTTTCTGAATCCAAGACAAATATCACACATAGGCCTGTCACAATAACAAATTTTCGCTAGACGATAAATTGTCTAGCGAAAGTTAGATTGTTTATAGTTATCGCTATAAACGATAATATTGCTTTGAGACAGTTTTGAAGTAATATAATGTCATAATAATGCAATAACATATTTTCAAAGATAAAAGAAATTAAACTAATGAACATTAACAATGGAACTGGAAGACATTTTAACTATACGAAATACTAGACATAAGAAGACAATAAAATGAATTATGAAGTCTGAAAACAAAACTGGTAGGAAGATGAAGAAATTAGAAAAATAATAGAAGTTAATGAGCTCCTTTTAACTTATATGCGATTAATTGATTTACTGTGACAGGCCTAAATGCTCATGTCTTTTTAAGAAGAAAATTATGTTTTGTCAAGTTGTTGGTAGAAATGATAATTTTCTTAAACCAGCCACTGTGGCGAGTAAGAGAAAATGTACATATTTGCTAAAACCTCATTATTTGTTTTCTTTGGAAGATGGGAAAAGCCTGACATACAGTAATAGATAAGTAAATAAATGGAAAGTAAGAAATAAATGCCTTTTGTGTACCTGTTTGCCGCTGTGGATGCGGTTCTTGCGGAGGACAGGAGTGCTCCCTGTGGTCACCCAAACTCCAGCCAACGTGTTGCTGTAAACCTCGTTCTCCTCAATCACTCCCTGGCCTTTCTCATGCTGAAATAAAACACAAGACAGCTCATCACAGGATCACATTTCTCCCCCTGCTAGAATAGATTTGGACAAAGATTTCAGGAGTGCATTTACCACATAGATGCCTCCATGCTGCCCATCGTGGATTTTGTTGTGCCTTACAATGGGACAGCTGTTTGTTCGGATTTGAATCCCAGCCAAGGCGTTACCATAGATATCATTACTTTCTATTAACCCACGACCGTCTCCAAATATGTACACTCCACCTTGATTACCATTGAATATAGCATTTCCACTGAAAATAAGAGGAAGGAATAAAGTGAAAGACAATTAGACAAACACAAAACAGAGTTTGTACACTTTTCAAGAATTTTCAAGGTCAGCTTTCAAACTTTTCCAGCACCAGAACAAACACAAATTAACTAAAAAAGAGAAAAGTTTCAATTCTAAATTATATTTATTATTGTCATTAATAATGACTTATGATAGTATTCCAGTAAAATATAACAAAAATGTATGTCTTGAAATGTGTCTCCCTCACACGCCCTGATTGGCCCAAGAACAAAACACTAATTTAACGACAATTTCAATAAAAATTGTTTAAGGTGTAAAATATAAGCCAACCTTTATTTTAATACGTTATTGAGCCGTTAAGAATAATAAATATTTTTTTCACTGAAATAATCCACACGTATCATGTTACGGTCACCTTCCTGAATTAATTAAATGTTAAAATGTAATATACACAAAAAGTAAGAAAAACATCTCTAAAAGATGCTATTGCAAGGTTTTCTGACATTTACTGTATAAAAATAATTTAGGTAATTTCACCTACAGCAAGAAAAGTGAGAATTTTTTTTTTTTTTGGTTTAGGAAAATATCTAGTTTCAACGGTAAAAAAAATGTTTTCCAAATTTACTCACATGATAGATTTTACTTCATTAGAAAACTGTGCTGTTTGAATATTAAACACTTTCAAGGACTTGATACAGAAATCAAGCACTTTCCAAAACCCTGGAAACACCTAACTGAACTTAAAGGATCTTCAAGAATTTCAAACACCCATACCAACTCTGTTTCTGGTGTGTCTGCGTTCTTACCGTATCGTCGGGTCGCTGTTGGACGTGATCCAAACACCAGCGAAGTTATTGGCATAGATTTTGTTTTCTATAAATTGGCCCCGCCCCTTTTCATGGACGTAGATGCCTCCCGTTTGGCCGTGGTGGATCTCACAGCGGACCACCGTGGGGTTGGCGTACGCCTTCACCTCGAAGCCAGCTATGCGATTTCTATGGATGTTACAGTTCTCAAAGTAACCCTAAAGCAAATGGGAAAAAACACAGGTGAGGGTGTGTGAAGGAGTTGCTCGGGGTAAGAAGTAAAACGTGTCGTAGCTGTATTCACCATGCCGTGATCAAACGTGAACACTCCTACATCTCGTCCGTGATGAATGTGGTTACGCCTAATGATGGGGTTACCGTGGTTCTTCACCCAAATCCCTGCCAGCGCGTTGTTACTGATTTCATTGTCCTCATAAATGCCCTGCAAAGACAAAAGGCTTTCGGTCGGCGAGAGTCTTTGTGTTGCATGTCGCTGGTTAAAATGTGCCGTTTGATTTTACCTGTGCGTGGTCTGTGATGTACAGACCCACGTTCTCACAGTCGCTGATGTTGCAGTGTTTGATGGTTGGACAGGCCCCCTGTCCACTAACACACACGGCTGAACCCACTGGACAAAAAGAAAAAAATAAAGGTCTTACAAAACAAGAGATGCAACGATTCGATACCAATATTTGTATCGGTATTTAAAAAAAAAAAAAATCTAGATCGAGTTTCTGGGACAAAGTGGCAGATCTATTCAGTCTAGTTTTATACTTTGTGTTTTCAGCTACATCATACTTTATTTATAATTCCTAATTGCATTGTCTGAATCATTTGAAAGAAAGTTTATTGCAGATTATTTTGCAAAAGGCAGACAACCTTTTGATTTTTTCAGTTTCTTTGACATTAATGCTACATTTTCTGTTTCACACCTAATTGTACTGACTGAACAAATTAAAGTTGTTTTTACATCTTTGGCCAAACTTGTGTAGCTATTGGTGTGTTTAAGTGTGCTGTACTGGTGCAGAGTTATTTAACAAATTTGCAATTTCGTACATTTATGTCTGTGTTAAAAAAAACAAAAAAAAGTTCAGCAGTATTTTTACGGATCGTATCGGCCGATAATAAACCTCAAATTCCTGCACAAAACATTCAAAAACCTAAAAATGTTTTAAATATTTTTCTGTATAAATATACATATTTTAAAACTTTAACAATATATTCATCGAAAGCACAGATCTAGAGTGTATTTGAAAGGTGTATGTACAGACTAGAACAGTGGTGTCCAAACTTTTTGCCCTGTAGACCAAAACTAGCAAATTTAAACTGGCCACAAAATTCTTTACATTAAAAATGCAAAAATTAGTTTCTTTAGTGACATTTTTTTTTCCTGTTCAATAATAAACATACTTTTATGAAGTTGTGTATCATTAAAGTTACAAAACATGAAGAGGCCTCTTCAAATTCATTGTAAGATCAGCATCACCTTCCTTAACGACTCTGAAGGTACTTGGATGATCTGAGTTAAGACGACATGAAATTTCCCTTTTTGATAAATAAATGCATCAAATCTAAGACTTCCCACCGTTTTTGATCTATAAATCCATCAACCAGCAGAATGAGAAAAAGGTTTGCATCATGAGCTTTGATGCAGTAATGGTATCGACATGTAGTTCTTTCATTTCATTTTCGTGAGTTATTGGGTCTATTTCTCAGAAGGATGATTTGACTTTTTCAATGCAGAGAAATTTCTACATTAAAATGGAGAAAAGAGTTTGCTTCACATTTTGCACTATCTGAAAACTTCCAACGGTGTCTAAAAGGAGAGACGTTTCGCTTTCCAGCCAATATTATTATGGAAATTAATCTGAAGGACACTCTGTTAATGGACGGTAAATTGCAAAAATAACTTGCTAGATATTGAAAGTTCCAGTTGTTATGGAGAATTGGGCAAATATATATTTACTCACAGGACATTTAAAGAAGTGAATACATTAAAAATAAGCAAAAATATCCAGGAGGAGATTTTAAACGTAGGTCTAAAAGAGTTAAAGTGTACGAATACTAAACCAGGAATGTTCTTCATTCAACTATCAATGCAGACTATAATCCAAACTGAAAACCAAGTAAAAAAATGCAATTTGAAAAAGAAAATAAATTGATCAAACACCAAATGTTTGCACTTTACTTTCTCATTTTTATTACCTGCTAAACTAAAATAAGCAAGTTTGAAATGTCCACAGTTAAATTATTATGCTAAACATAAGTATAGTATCTACTTATCCTTTCAGTACACGCTACTGCTGCAAAGTGTGGATTGATCAGATTATAAGGAAATGTGATGCAGCGTCCTCTGACTGGAACATCGGTGTGTGTGGTTACCTGTACATGTGGAGCGGATGATGCAGTGGTCGATGTTGGGGCTGCAGTTGACTGTGATCTCCAGACAGTGGTGGGCGTTGTGATGCTGCGCCGATTTATCATCTGGATTAAACTGAAGAGGGAACAGAAGCTGAGGTCAGACAGAGGACAAGAGTGCAGACAGCACTTCTGTCTGCCCACCACATCCACACGGCACTGTAAGTGTTGGAGCCGCTAACAGCTCAGAGTTATAATATAATGAGGAAATAGGATGATTATCGTTCGTACCATTTGGTTAACCTTGCTTAATAGAGAGCACATAGTGCTTATTCTTTTACCTTGGAGAAATCAGAGAGAAATAAAACCCAAAGCAAACAACATATAAGATACATTATTATAATCCTAAATGACTCTTGGACCTTGTAGGTTTTGTTTTTCAGTCAGAGAGTGCTAAGGCCAGTCTAACTCCCCTTTCCTACAGTCATTTTTAATATCTTATCTATAAAACTTGGTTCAAAGTCTTTGAATCAGTTTTTATAGATATTTCAATTATTGCAGATCTCATTAAAATCAATGTAGTCCCAAGTTATTCCACTGCATTAACAGCGCAGGATTTTTGACTTATAACTACTGTGTTTTTAGGTCATAACACTGAAAATGGACCAATTACTAAACTTCAGGGTTGTTTTTTTAATCTCCTTTTACCTGATAAGAATTTAGCGGACCCATTTTAATTGAACTCTAGTTCATTTGTTTAGAAATCCGGTTTGTTTGCAAAGGCATGAATGTGCAATCGAGCTCTGATGCGGACCAAAAAAGCGAACTCTGGTATGCTTAAAAACACAGGCTTCGATTCAGTTAAATGAACTGCGGTGCGTTTCGAATGCATATGTGGATGCAAGGGCATTCTGGGTAAATACAACTCAAACATGCAAGTGTAGCACTAGAGGGAGAAATGGCTCATGGTCTTTTATCAAAACAAAAGAGAAATCCTCCAATGGGTAAAATCTCACGGCACTCCATTTTTGTTTACATTTCATAAAGTAGGAAGTTGCGGTCTTGCGTTGTGAGTTCAGTTTCACAAACCCAAACCCACTCCTTATTATTATGTAACCTGCAGATATATTAAGTGACAATCAGAACATCTAATGGCTAAAAAAAACAACATATCTACATTTTCACAGCATTGTATATTATTCTACACTTTGTCATTTGCAGTCATTTATTTTAGTGCAGAGGCTACAGTTTCGTGAGAGAGTAGTCTCACTTAAATATGGTTTTCATATATTTCAAAATAATTGTGAGGTTGACATCTTAAACCCTGCACACAAATTTAAAAAAATAAAAAATCGTACAGAACTTGAACATGTCATACTGCAAACTTGATATCAATAAAACCTTAGTTATAACTCATGTCAGACAGACTGCTTGACTTGTTTATTACTTGAGTCGAACCCCAAAAAGAGTGAGAAAAGGAAGGGCAAAAGGAGAAAGATGTGGATGCAGGCACAGCTTTTCAAAATAAGACAATCAGCTGTATGTTGCCGCAGACACCCTGTAAGATCCTAACAGAAAACGACACAGTACTTGATGTAACATTCTCACTGAACCACCACAAATCTATAATTCACACAGGCTGACAGAAATTCTCTTACAATTCCTTCATGAAAAAAAAGATTTTGTCTGAGACAAAAGGTAATTGAGCAGTGAGAACCTGGCTTAACATTTTATATTAGCAATTAGCATAGCTAGCTTTACCAAAACAGCAGTCTCTGTGTGTGTTATTTATGCAAAACTTTCCAAAAGGCTTTCAACATTTCAAAATTTATGTAACGAGCAACCTGGAAGCCTTTTCTGATAGGAGAAAAAAAACAAAGCTGGATTTCTTAGTAATATCAGAAACCTGAAAACTGCGAGTAGTCTTTCTATTGATTTTTAATTTCACACAGTAACACAGTGCATCGTAACTCAGTGTAGAAAGTTCTGTGTGCTCTTCTTAGCAGTAGTATGGTAAATTTTAAATGGCTTTTAATATGTAAC
>CAEGAD010031760.1:0-70122 GCA_903067055.1 Poeciliopsis paucimaculata | reverse complement strand
TATATATATCAACTGCAATCAACTGCTAACTGTGCAGTTGATTGCACAGTTAGCTCCTGGCTCCTAAGCCAGTACATTTATGTCCATTTCAAAAGAAAAACGTTTTCAGTCAATTCAGCACTGATTTTCTGTATCGGTCGATACTAAACCTCAGATATCGATATTGGTATCAGACGTGAAAACAGTGAATTGGTGTATTTCTTTGTATTTTTACAAATGTGTCTAGGTGCATGACATTTTTGTCATTGAAATCATATAATTTATTTCTGCTAAAATAGTTTCTAACATTTTTTTCAGAAAGTGGATGCAACTGAAGTCCCAAAAGGTGCTAACCCTTGTAACAAAACTATGTAATTTAGGGAGCCGTTAATGAAGATCAAGACGTACCCGAGCGCGAAAGCTAGCTGCTCTAAAACCATCTGTTTCAACTCAGTTAAGTGGGAAAATTGCAGAACTTTAAACCCTGCTGCATAAAACCAAAGCATGTCAGAATCCTTCCATTAAGCCAACAGAAAACTGTGCAAACTTGTTAACAAATGACAGTATCCATCTTGTAAGCAGATGATAAGAAGGAAATTAAATAAATCAGTTTGAACAAGCGTGGTATTTCTTTGTGCCTCCCCTCCTCATGGCTTCCCCACGGCTTTTTCTTACTGTCTGTCTCTGCCTCTGTCTTCTTCTAACCTCAGTGCTCTGAGAACTCTGAGCTCCCATGGAGTGGGTGTGCTTCACACTTACATAAAACCAGCAGGTTACACAATTTAAATGCTCCCTCTGCCCATGTATGTGCGCATGCATGTTCCCCTGCATGTGGGCTGGAGGGGCTAGAAGTCTTGACAGAGTCTAGTATAAAAGGAAACGACTAATGATATCACTGCATGTGAGTGCGTGGGATTTTTGTTACTGTGCAGTGCTGTGTATATTTGTCCTGTGTGTCTGCGTGTGTGTGTGTGTGAGCGGAGCAAGAGAGAGAGAGAGACTTTCCTTCCAGAAAAGAAGCACAGCTCCCATTCACTATGTGTTCATATCCACTTCCACTTTGTTCTCTCTATATTTAAAATTGATGTGATGTTTTTGATTATCTATATATGACAATTCAAGGTTCTCATAGTTAACTTTTTTTTTTTTTCACATTTAGTGGAGGAATCTATCTGATTCCCTCTCAGATAGATTAAGTCTTGCACGTTGGTAAACTACTGTTAGTAAAAAAATTGTTCACCATCCTTATGAAGATGTTAAGCTATGACATCATATTATTAGTGTCCCATTGCAGACAGAGGAAATTAGTATATTTTCACCCCCAAAAAACTCTGAGGTTGATCTCAGAAATGTCTTAGTACAAACAAGAACATTTGGGAGCTATAAAAGCTAAACATTTTCTTAAAAAAAAAGAAAAAGAAAAAAGAACTCACCTTTTGGGATTAATCTCAAACAACAAAAAAAGAAAATTTGAGATTCTCAGAAATATTCTATAAAAAACTTGACATTTTTTTAGGTTTTTTGTTCTAGAAATTACCAGGATTTTTGTCTAGAAAATTTGAAAGAAATACATTTTCAAGTTGTTTTTGCTTAGTTTTAGAAATCTCAAAACATCTCTTCTTTTTGGTGGGAACGTAATCCTTTTTTTTTTTTTTTTTTTTTTTACCTACAGTGGCTCTAATAAACTGTTGTCTTGCCTTCTCATATTAAGCTGAAAAGGCAAGATGTTTGAAAGCTTGAATAGAAAGTTAAAGATGTTATAAGACATTTCTTTGATCTCTCTTTACAGTTCTATCACTTCCAAGTATTGGTGTGGCATAAAAAATTATGTCTTTTAAATGCCATACTTAAGAGATTTTTGAACATCACAAACTTGACACGGCATTACTTTTTAAAAGATTTTTCAGTAATCTATAGTCGGATTCCTTTTTCAAGGCATCTATGGCTACCCTGGCTGTTACACATTACATCGAGTCGATTGGGTCGGATCAAGAATCCCAACAACACTTTTCACAGAAGGCTTTATTAGAATTAACATGTCTATGAACGTTTCACCAGTTAATCTGATGTTGACTTGAATGCATGTACCAATAGAGTACGGAGACTGACGACAACCTTAGTAGAACGTAATCTTACTGGAACATTTAAAGTAAGACTTACTTTAATTTTACACTATGCCATGCAGACTCTGTCTGCACTCATGAATGTTGCTGACTTTTTTACGGGAGTGGCTACACCTGACAACCGGCCTGATTCTGAATAACTCAAAATCTCTTGAGCAATAAACCTTAACTCCCAGAAGCTTTAGTTGATCTTAAAATATAGCAAAAATTTCCACTTAAGACAAAATTTTGTCAAAAATCTTGCCCATCAAAGGGCATTTTTAATTTCACACCATTCATCTACCGCTATACAATACGGGGCGCATAAAAACTAAAAAAAAAAAAACAACAAAACAAAACACCACATTTCTTTCCTTACATTTCCCTTCAACCTCCTACCTTTTTTTTTGTGTTATCACTAATAAAACCCCTTTGAAGCTCAGATGCGGCAGAATGATTTTCAGTGCTCAGTCGGCGGTTCAGATGCTTAGAGAGTTACAGCGGTTCAGATATCGACAACCCAGCTGTCATCTTCGGTTAGCGAGTGTGTTGGCGGAAGTGTTTTTGTTTGTTCCTCACATCCTAATCTCACACCCTAGCACACCTTTTTTTCTTTTTATTTTTTTTGTCTCTTTGCAGTTGCTTCTTCCTCCCCCTTTGCCCTTGTCATCTGTCTAATCCACCTTAGGTCTCTCATTTTATTTTTTATTTTTTCAAAACCCACTTATCTCTGCTTGTTTCCCCTTTTATCTCCAACTCTCTCTCTCTCTGTCTCCACTGCTGTACAATGGACGCTGTTGCTTAAGAGTGCCATCCTTTCCTATCCTCTCTCTATAGTTTCTCACACACCTTCCAAATAAAACACACCCGGGAATCCAAGCGTATAAACCTATATATCCCGGCTCCTTGTGCAACACATGCTCACTCGCACAGAACTCAAGGGTGCTCCTCTGTAATTCCAGTGATGAGTTATTTTGCCTCGGGGCTGATCTTTCTCACGGGGTATCTGTCAAATCAACCACCCCACGCTCTCTCTCCGTTTTTTTTCCTGCCATACATCATCCCCGTGCTCATGCCTCCCTCGACTCTTTCCGTCTCTCATATGCATACAAATTTCATCTTGTTTTATTATATCCATCTGATTCCCACAGCCTCTCCTGCTCCAAGCTTCCAACCGCCACACGCCGTTCTCCTAATGTTTCACTGTTTCAGGCCGTCTTCCGCTGTGGAACGTAGGTTCCTTCCATCGTACGCACTGGCGTGTGCGACCGTCCGTCCACGTTCCGCCACTGAGGTTTGGGGTGAGGGGGGTTTCATCGGTGTGGATGTAGAAGGGGGTGAGCAGATTCCTCCCTTTTTTGAAATCAAAAGCCCGTCGATGCCACCAATGAATGTGAGCCAGGACAGAACCTAAGCAACAGCAGCCCTGATGGGGGTGTTGACTCACTGATCCCAACTAGGTGGCATTTATTACGGGAGTAGAAGGCCTTTAGACGTTTTTGAATATAAAAGATTATGCGAGAAACGGCTATGCCTGATGATCAGCTATTAGGTTAGTGCCGTTTCTGCAGGTCGTTCTGCCGATTTGACTGCCGCGGCTCGACTCGACGGGATGCATAAAGAGCGATGCACGCTGTTTAAAACTCAAAGATTATTATGCCAGGGGACTTTTGATTGGAAGTCAGCAGCAATAATTTATGCTGCGTTCAGATCAAACGCGATGTGAGCGTCGGGTTTACATGCACAGACTACGGAGCATCTTCGAACGTCAAAGTCCCGTGGTGCTTTTCAGAGACTTACCCAGACGCTAGAGTTGGAAAGTCTGAACTTTTGCATCTATACACGGAGCATCGGCCAATCAGAGAGACTGCGCCGTGTGATGTGGTGGCCTGTCCTGGGTGTCCTGCCAGGATGTGCAGGCAGGTCTTCAAACTGGGCTCGGGCGAGATCGAATTTATGCTGAAAGCAAACCACATCACTGATAGGTGATCAAACTCAGAAAGACTCTGAAATATCTGGTGAATTCAAACATAGTACAGAGGTACCAGACGACATCTACTGGTATAAATGGGTAGGGTTTATGGTAGGGGTCGAGGTTGGGCTGTAGAAATCAATAAAAAAAAAAAGGAACCATGAATACCTTTTAATGCATCTGTATATTTTTCACATATCCTGACAAAAAAGGTTGTTGAAATAAATAGAACATTTTGAGAACCATAGTTCATGACAAACCCTTTTGAAGGTGCAAGACTAAATGTTGTAAAAGAAAGACAAAAAACCCCAAAACTACAACTTTTTTATATACATATATATATATATAAAAACATTAAACTTTACCCATGATGCACTACAAATTCCCGACCTTCTGGTCAATCAGGGTGATAGGCTGCTTCCAGTAAACATGAGGTGTGTGTATTTCCACTCCTCCAAACACGTACTCCTCATGCGTGTGTCAATAATTTCGTTTATCTCAGGAAGCGAGAGACTGATATGCGGTCACTTCCTGTATCTCTGAGGGCCATAGATATTCCGATTGTGTTAGCAGCAGAGGGCTACAGCTGCTTCGCAATCTATTTTTACCAGCCATAGATCCTAGTGGTCTGATACTGTCAGAGCCTCACATCCAGACTAATGGAGGACAGGCTTAGAAAAACACAGCAGTTATTCACTCACACAGTAAAAAAACGACCTGTGGGCATACAGAGAGTCACAAACAAGCTAGCACATATTGAATTCAATCAAAAGATTGATTATTAATCTCTGCACAGCAATTATTTTTGTTGCATTGTGAATGAAGAAAAGGAACCCAATAAGTGGACAAATTAAAAGGCATTTAAATAAAAAAAATAAACATACAGAATGCGACTGAATTGAAGATGTATCGGCTGGAATTGATGTTTACACCAGGAATCACAGCAGCACAGAATTTAATCCAAAAATCTTTTTTTTTTTTTGTTTTATAAAAAGAGCTGCAAAGAAATTCTCTAGAAAAACCCGATGTGACAACATGAACCGTCGTGCGGCTCCGTTTAAAATGTGATCAAAAGCATCGAGTCAGGTGCCAAAGAAACAGGAACAGCTTCTCCAGTCGACTTCTGACAGCCAAAAGAAGATTCATAGACCAAAGTTGGTATTTTAAGTTTACATCATTTTGTTGACTTAACATCAGAGCTTCAGTTTCAATGTACTGTTTCAATCCCTTGTTGTTTGGACGATTAGCTTCAGTGATTTTCAGTTTTGATCATTTCTTAATTGTTTGTTTTTCTGCTGTCTTGCTTTTTTGGTTTTCTCCTTCAGTTGTTTTCATTGTTTGTGTTTAGATCTTTGTCCAGTAGATTAGTATTCCCACCTCGCCTCAGTTCTTCTCCATGCTATCCCAGCTGCTCATCATTTCCTCATTTATTCCTACCTTCATCTGTAATTAGCTCTTCTGCTCTTTCTGTGATTTCTCGTCAGTATATTTAAGCTCCCTGGTTTCATTATTCTCCACTGGCTCCTTTTTTTGCACCGCAGTTTTCAGAAAGTTCTCCTTTTAATGGCTCAAGATGATTAAGAGTTTGGAGTAATCATCTCAAAACCTGGATGTTAAGACATGTGAAATCTTGTTGTACGGCCTTTTACCGGTCACTGATACTCAAAAACCTTCTATAGAGTCTTTTAAATCCACATTGAGCTGACTTATTCTTGAATAAAATCAAAGCTCAGGCATGCAGCGCGTCGCGCCGCGTTAGCTTGTTGCACACTCCGGCTCATGGCCGAGCCAGAGCAGGTCAGAGACAACCCAAAGTTCACTCCAAGCAGGTTGAATTTCTCTCAGTTATTCAACAAGATCTCTACCAGTCGTGTCAACTCTCGTCTTGTTCATGCAGCAGTTTGCTAGAGGCCCAACTGTTTGTACGCTGTAGTGGGACCTCACCCCAATCTGACATTTTGTTTTTGTTGTTTTTGTTTTTTTCAATTTTGGTTTCAATCGGTTTACACATAAATTTCCAACAAGTTCAATTATCTTTTTGTTTTCAAAGTGACCATGATCACAAAACCACCAGACCTTTGGAGGTTTGGCGGTTTTGTTGCACCCAGAATCTGCTTCTCTACTCGGTTCTAGTTTTCTGGTTTTCACGTCATTCGCATCTGGCTGGATCAACTGCTCCCCTTTGAATCTTGGGGGAACTTGTAGTTCCAAAGTTCCTTCTGCAGAGTTCCCAACTAAGCAGGGTCAAGGTTTACTCCATAAAGTCAGAACATCCTTCCTGAAACTCTTCTTCTTCCCGATGCTGGAACCAGAGTGAACGCAGTGTGTTGTTGAATCAATAGTGTAGCCTTTTAGGATCATTTTTTTCATTACTGGAGATCCAAGAAAATAGAGTTTTATAAAACTGCTCTCTGAATATAGTACAAGAGGAAGAGCAACACTTGAGATTATGACAAAGTGCACATGCGACACATAATAAAGATACAAATGTATCAACATTTTACTTTAGTTTGAACAATTGAAGCTTCTGGGACAATCCTTTAAAAGACTAATAAGAAATTGGTTTTTTTGGGGGGTTTTTTGGACCACAAGTGACTTAAGATTAGAACTTCAAAAGAACTCCGACATCCGTTCATTTTTAATCTGTGTGAAGTGACCTTTGAACCAGCTCTTGTGAAGTGCAAAGTTTGACAACATTCATCGAAGGGCAACTGGGCGAGTCCCAACGCCGTTTCCTTCGCTCCTATCCAGAGGAATGTTTTTCAGGTATGTAACAAAGTCTAAACGGACACAATGAAACAGGATTTTGTTACACTATATTTAGGATATTTATGGTAGCATATCCACAAGCAAGACATAGTTCAGTAAATTCTGACCTAAAATGCCTCCTCGTTAAATATATTTTGGACCTGAATAAACATAACCCGGCAACAATAAATGTTTGAGTGAGATGGAAACGTAATTTGATTCCCGTACTTCTAAATCGACTCTTCAGGGGGAAAAAAATATTACCTAACTCCTCTCAGTCGTCTCCCTCCCTTGATCCTCTTGTATATTCCTAGTAAATAACAATTCCTTCTCAAATTCATTTCCTCCACAACCTCATTGCCCTTGTTCATCGTCTCCACCAGGTTCACTTTCCAATCAGCTAAAAGCTAACTCTGTTAGCCGTCATGTTTGGAGCACCAGGGGTATTTTCTCTGCTTATGGAAGAGTAGATCACCGTAAGGAGGTGTCAACATCAATTACACACACACACGCAAGCACACGCCCACACACACCTGCACACAACTGAAACGGAGCACGGAAAAAATACTCAATAAAAATGAAATGTTAATTGAATGATGTTCAGTTTATTTCTACATTATTAACTATCTGTAGATAAGAAATAATAATAGATCATTAAATTGAAATTTTGGTATCAGATTAACCCATTTTTGTAAATGCTGCTCATCTTTTTAACATTGTTATTTTGGCAATTATTTTCACAAGTGTCCAGTGTTGGAAGGCCGCCTTCTGAGGTTTTCTAACATTAAAATTGCTCAAGTTATGCAAATATTAAACCTCAGTAGGATAAATTCTTGCTAATGCTTTTTTTTTTAGGAAAAAAAACCAACTGTCATGTTTTACCTTTCCAATTTAAATGTAAATTTGAAGGGTTGTACATGTGGCAAATTATTGCATATACTTGCATTTAATTGTTTCAGCGGATGAACAGGGCGCTGTGAGGCAACAGGAAGTATAATGCATTGCTGAACCTGACCTGTGGAGCTCCCAGATATTTTTACTAGTTTTACTTCGGTATACCTTCACGGGAGGAAGCGGCGCTTTTGAGGTGTTCCGTGAGAATATAGCCACCCTGAATAACTCAGATCTATTGTAAAATGTTGTGTGAGCTTTACAGATTTAAGATCGGTCGTAACATTTGATTCATAAATGTCACAAAACAAAAAATGCCAACATTAGACGCTGAAGGAGGAAACGCAGCGTGCCGATTTCCATCGTCTAAAGATGAGTAAAGAAATCCAGCAGAAAAAACAGCAGTGACAAAAATAGACAAAATCAGTAATTGTGTTTCCATTAACCATAACTGTGCAGTTTGAACATTTGAATACTAAATTAGCTTGAGGATGAGGTGGTGCTGCCTTTACACCACCTCATCCATCGGGGCTAGAGTGAGGCGGTTTGTTTGACCGCATCAAAACTGGTTTGCTTTGCAAAATTGCGATTAAAACATTTTGTTTACGTCACACGATTCACATGATCAACAAGCGGAAGTTGCTGTTGGCACAAACCACAAAGAAGACGTCAGGAAGCAGCTGGAGGATCAAACAATTGTGTTTTTTATTTAATGTAAATGCTGCCATTGGGCAATTCTGTGTTTTTGTTGTTGTTTTTTTGTTTTTTTTAATATTAGGAGAATATTGATCAAATCTTGCCCACATTTGTAATGAAAACGAAGCTGGCGGCCCTGTATTAGTCAGCGTTAGCAAACAGATGCAGACAGACTTGCTCGTATTTAAATTTACAAAGGCAAAATCTCACCGGCATGAACACACACACGAGCCACTTGTAGCTGCATTAAATCCCGCCAACTTTTCAGCAGCACCTACAGAGTTGGCACACCTACACACACACACACACGCAGGTTCACCACGCACACGGAGCATTCCTCGTGCCAACAACAAAGTCTGACTGTTTTGTAAAGCATTACTGAAGCTCTAAGCGCTGGCACTGACTGTCTGAATAGGACGAATCCACACGAAGCCAACGTGGCTAATCGAAGCTGCGGCAGCTGTGAAACACCTGCTGCAGTTCAGATTGCAGAGAAGTGTAGCAATCCTTTATTCCCTTAACTGTGTCTGCAGCCGAACACCTCTTGTTGCTCAGCAGCGTTTCTCCTGCCTGGGTCTGACGGGGAGCCCGGCTAATTGCTGTTTATGGTTTGAAGCCCAGAGGAAGAGAAACTGAGACTGGAGATTCTGGGTGGTTTTGCTGACAGAGGTTTGAGATGAATAAATCTGCTGTTAGTCGTCTCTGCAAACTGTTTGACATCTGCATCTGGATGAAAACAAAAACTATTTGATCCTTTTGGGCATGAATAATTAGTTAGGTCAATCTTTGTACAGTACAAAACGCTGTGTGAAGCAGGAGTTTCTCATCTTGTGGAAAACGATTAAAATCGCCTTTTGCTCTTTAGAATTTATTATAGAAAACATTAGGAGACCTCTTGCTTTCTTTAAGGTTTCTGTGAAAAGTTTAACTTCTTGAATGGTGAGATTTACAAGCATGAATATCCGAAGCTCATTTGGGTCAATCAATTTGAGTCAAATTCGCTTTTTTTTATTTTTTTTTATTTGTTGCCCACATGTGCGAGCCATATCTGACTGTTTCCTCTGAACGACCCGATTCTGATCTTTTCAAGAAAGGAGTTGCAGGTTAGCATTTATCATAAATAATCCCAGATGATGATTTCTGCATTCGCATAAGACAGAAGAAACACCTGTGTGACATCAGAACACACTGCCTCTCTCTCTCTCTCTCTGTCACTTCAAGTAAACGCTGCTGCTTCATCTGCACACCGCCTCTCCAGCCAGTCTCCCAGAATTTTTATTTATTTTTATTCCTTTTCTTCTTTTTTTTTTTTTTTACTTGAGGGATAGGTGTAGAAATCTCCACCAGAGCAGAACAAATCCGGCTGACATTTGCGGTCTCGCGCGCCGTCCAAACCAAACACGTCTCTGCGGTATTTCAGGCCTTGCGGTGTCAGTGTGAAAACGGTTCGTGTCGCGTCCTTTAGTGACAGCACTGCAGCGACCTGCGGGGCTTCCACCAGCTCCTCCGTTGGGCTCTGCTGGGTAAAGCTTTTTGTCAGGACTTTGGGTTTGATCTTACTCGTCATTGTGTTTTAGTTCTCTTTAGGTTAGCCCTTCAAGGTCATTTCAGTTTTATTGTTTGAGGTTATTTAGTGTGATTAGAATTGCCTTGTTGTTTTCCTCGTCTGCAGCCCTTCATAGTGTTTCTAGTTGGGTTTATTCTTTAGTTTCCTTAGGTTCTGTTTTTCCTGTATGCATTAAAAGTGTCATTATTTACCGAATGACACTTCATGACAACAGTCATAAACATTCATGAAGACTCCTTCGTGTTCACAACGGGTGTTATATCCCGTTTATGACAGTGTCATGTCTGACTTATGAAAACCCCTTCAAATAAAGTGTTACCAAAATCAATTGACCTTGTGACTCTCAATCAGATTTGTATTTAAGTGACATAAATACCACAAATATATTTTTTTTGTTGTTGTTGTTATGGTAACACTACCGGGTGCTACCAGGTAACACCAAACACTTTTGTTTGGTATTTTGTGGCATGATTAGTTATGCCACATTTGAATAAATTGGTAGAATAGTTGTTGAGTTTAGCCTCTTCCCAAACAAAAGAATAAATAAAAGAAAAAAAGAAACGCATTTCCTTCTGAATGAGTCGACTGATCCAATTTGTTCTTGCTTCCTGAAGGAGTACAATAGTGAGGCCTCGGTGCCGCGTCGCTCTCGTTTTACTCTCCTTCAACAGAATGTAATTAGATTAAAAACTGGCTGTAGAACAAGAAAAACATGTGTTTGTCAGCAGGTGGTAACTTCTTGAGGGCGCTACGTGTTTGATTACAAAGCGGTTCTAGGATTTGACTCGACATCAGTTTCACAATATCAGAATCGGTGGTGCTGCTTTTATTCGCACAAGTGCAAATGAAGTTAGACAAAACTTACTCGAAAAAACCCCAAAAAACCCCCAGTAATGTTTAGTTTTTAAAGTCTGTAGCAAACAGAATCTCCGAATGGTGATGCGTCTGCCTTTATCATCTCATTTCCAAGTTCCTTCAAAGTTTCGTTTCCACACCAGACGACTTGGCGCCGTGTGGGATCCTCGCTCATTTGTCGGCTGGTTTTATAGCTGAGGCGCAACAAGCCAAAGACTGAAGGAAATGTCAGGAAGTGGGGGGCCTACTTAAAGCTTTTCATCTAGGGCTGCCTACGCCATTATTAGACTGCTGTTTGCTTTTTAGCGCCCTGTGCTTGGACGTAAATACGCCAGACCAGAGGAGGGAGAAGACGAGGGGGCGCTGACGTGATTCAGTCCTAACGAGTGTCTATCATATTCAATATATACATTTGGCTTATTTCGGTTTTATCTTTAAGGCGACGCAAGTGAAAAATAATTTGGGATTGTAAAGAAAAGCAGTACCTTTGAGTTTGTCGTTTGTGTGTAACTGCGTGGCGGTGAGGCTGCAGGCCATTAAGCCTCCGGCGCATCTACTAATGAGGATGTGTGTCGCATCAGAGCAGCTAACTGTTAGCCTCTGACTGTCGTTTTGATGGTTGTATCACTGTGTTTGACTTCTGTGGCCAATGCATTTCATGGTAATTGATACCTGCCACCAGGGGCGCCGCCAGGAATCTTTAAGTTTAATTACTATTCATAGAGGACGGGTCAGGAGGGACTAGACCTGCTGCTGATTGACTCATCTGTTGTTAGTGGCAAAAGGTACAAGGGACAGATTAAATATATGAATATCTTGGTAATTTTTTCCTTAATTCATTAAATGCTAGTGAAATGGAGGCAAACAGTGGCCTGTAGCTAAGCTAACTATGCTAAATGGTTGATAATCCCTGCCTGCCACCATGCGTAATTGGCTGTGAATATTATGTGTAATCAGGTCATTTGCTCTGTGAAAGGTGCAGTGTGGAGTTTACAGCGTGATGTTGTCTTTAGCACCAATTATGAGAGTTCAGCAGAGGCTGCGTTTTTATTTCTCAGCCAACGGTAAGTATTTTTTTTCTTGAGCTGATATGAGTTACAACAATTTTGCTGTGGTGTGTAGTTGATTGATCTCTTTAATGCGTTTCTGTTTATTGTCTCACACTCTGTGCTCTGAATGGGTTTTCCCAGAGTGGTGTTTCTTGCTGCTCCACTTTTTTTCCCCAATTCCGATACCGATATCTGAGGTTTAGTATCGGGCGATACTGATCCGATACAGAAATCAATGCTGAATGGACTAAAAAAGTTTCAGACAGAAATGTACGGAATTAAAAATTTGTTTGAATACACTGCACCAGTACGGCACATTTAAATACACAAATAGCTTCGCAAGGTTGGTCAAATATCATATAATTACATAACTTCTCATTGGTTCAGTTGGTGCAATTAGGAGTAGAATCAATTAATTTTATTGGTATTGTATGTCAGTTAATTGTATTACAGAAGTAGAAAGAAAATGTAAATGTATTGCCTTCATGTTGTTCCACTCAAAACAAATATACGAAGCATTTGAGGTATTTGGATTCTGACCCTTAGTTTAGCTCTTAGGTGAACCTCCACATGCATGACTTGTTCTGAAAATATAATACATTATATCAATAAAGTACAACAAAGAACAAATGGAATCAAAGCAGACTTTTTCATACTTCTATATACTCTCTGCTTTTTACAATGAAATAAGAATGTCTTTTGTTTAGGAAATTTTTTTTATTTTTTATTTTTAACATATTGCAACAACATCAAATCCATGGTAGAAAATTCTCTGCACTCTGCAGGACACGGAGAAGAGAAGAGCACATCAACGGTTCACTAGAAAAACATGATGTGCCACTGCTTATACCTAGATATTGTAACCGAACATAGTTTTGCCTTTCGTTTCCCCCTATATGCGGAACACGAAAGGAGACATCTTTGTTCTTGCACAACGAGGGATAAACATTGTTTAAACAGCTACTGTCCGTCTGTCCCAGAAGAACTAAAGCAAATATTCAAAATTGTAATTCAGTAACATGAAGCATGAGTTCACTGCCAGCTGGGGGGACACAGACGTCCATAAGAATCAGTCATTAGTTTTCCAGGTCACAGGTGACTGTGAGGCAGTCATCTTCTCTGCTTAGCCATTTAAATTCATGGCTTTTTTGGTTTTTTTATTGTCTTTTCAGAAATTTGTTGTCATTTTTTTTAAAATAAAAAAGACCTGACAATATAATATCTTTCCATAATTTGAGGGTGATTAAAGTCACGGTGCTTAAGTAGTTTCAGACAGATGAACAGAAGCCTTGGCCCATGCATTCAGTGTTTGGTTAACCTTCTGTTGAGGTTAATAACGCTGATATTGGCTCTTTAATGTTATTCAGACAAAATAATTACAGCCTGATTAATTCCAGAGACTTCCTGTTTTTTAAGTATAAATACTGAGTGGCTCAAGATCTTTGAGATTGTCTATTTTTGCTCTTAGCATTTGCTTAAAGCAGAAGTAAGAAGTGTTTTTTTTTTTTTCCATATTTGTTAAAACTCTGAATATGTTGTGACAGTTCTGGGGGGCTCTGAGGCAGAACCTGGACTTTAGGACTGCAGCTCTGAGGAAGAGTTTTTGAAAATAGGCGACAGTTTATAAAAACTGCCGTTCCCATAGCAAATGGTTGCTATGGGCGATTCAATGATTTCTCAAACATTTATGAAAGAATGAAAGCAACACTCCAGGTGTGTGTTGATGACTCCTTAACATGATAACATGATGTAAAGATAAAAAAAAAAGAAAGGAGAATTCACATTATACCGGCCCTTTAAATAATACCCATCACCACCAAGAGGGTCAAAAAAACAACAACCATCCAAACTTTTTCATCGACCTTTGCCGTTGTGTGACATGTTAATGGAAGAAAACATTCTAAAATTGTATCTCAATGTACTCCAAATTACTTGTAGTAATAGAAGGAAAATAATCATACAAATCTAACTCGTAATGTTATGACAATCATTCAGTGTATGGCTGCACGATACGTGCTTCTGCAACGGCGCCAAACAATCACACGAGATATCCCGATTGAGTCCGCAACATTTTAATTTAACAATTGTTAGAAAGTAACTGAGTTAGCGGTGTCGCTACACGGCCGTTAGAAAAAGAGCACACAAACAACCGTTGTCACCTAGCAACGGTGGAGTGATGTTGACCCCCCTCCGCGACAACATCAAACTGACATAACAAAAAGCAAAGCTTGAAACCTTTAGTTAGTAAGCGCCACACTGTAAAAAAAACCCCCAAAAAACAAAAAACAATTCAAATTAGCTTTACACATAGGAAAGCCAAACAGACAATAAACAGGATTCATAGGCCGTCCATTTGGTCCTAATGATCCACATTGAGTCTCTTTATGGAAACATTTTGAGACAACCTTTATCAATGCCGACTGGTTGGCTGAAGGCCTTAATAAACAAATGGGGAGGGAAGGAAAGTCACAGCAGACCAGCTGGGATTTTCTTTTCTGTCATCTTGGTGTTAAATCTCCTCTGAAACATTCGTCTGAGGAGGAAGGAGTTTTTTTTTTATGTCCAACAGAGCATGAGTACAGAAATCTGACAGCTGTTCAAAAACATAAAATAAACCTGCTTATGTGGCAGTAAATGGCTGCGGCTTATGTACATGGATCCTGAGTGTGGCTCTCGATACGCCTTGCGCTCACCAAACGCATCGATGAAAACATTTCTCCCGGTTTGTCTGTGGAGTTTTCTCCCTGTTTTGCTAATAGTTGTGATTTATTGACCTTGTACCTTTAGCATGTTATTAAAAAGTAACACCTTCCGCAGTTTCTTGAGGAAATCTTTGACCGTCTCTATCGCTTTGAGTTTGTGGTGTGGTGCCCTCTGCGGTCACACATCATTAACAAAAATTGCTTTTTATTTTGCACCTGTTCTTTAAGCCTGATCACAATTTGCTTTGCCTTTAATAGGAAACTCTGATCATTCGCAAACCATCTGTGATCCTCTTAAGCAATTAGAAATCAGAGCAGATTAAATGACTAAAACAACCAAAGTGTGAAGTTTGTGTTAACGCCGTTCCTCCTCAGTAGCTCGTAGTGAGATCAGTGTGTTCTGTTCCCACGTTTCGCTGCTGCCGCTCGGGATCTTCTCCATCTCTGTTCCTGTTCCAGCCGCACAGCATCGATTCCATTCAACAATCTAAAAATTGTTGAATTTTTAGATTCAACAATTTTCTAACCAATCTTAGAATGGTTCAGTCTAAGATTCTGACTGAACCATTAAACTCTCCATCTTGACTCTCTGCTTACTCGCTCTCCCCCGTCCCCTCTCTTTGGTGATCTTTTGCTTTTGATAACTTGAAGTCAGAACACCTAAAATGTCACATTTCTAAAATATTTTTGTATTGATCGTATTGTTTTTTGGGGGGCTTTCGGGGGGACGCACACTTCCACTTTTTGGCAATTGACTTAGCGCAGGAGCTAAATATTTAGCTCTAAGCTAAATTTTAAAGTTTAGAACTAAATATTTCGCTTGCTAACAAAATGTTAATTTTGAAGCAAAATACTTCACTTGTTAATTAAACATTTAGCGAGGGACAGAAATATTGAGCTTATTTATCGTGCTAACTTAATGTTTTAAATGTAAACTAAATAGTTAGCATGCTAAATATTCAACTTCACATCATTTACTTTGAAATGATGTGTAAACTAATAGATGTCATGGTAAAAAATAAAAAATAAAAAAAAAGTATTTTAAAAAAAATTAACCCCTATGGTTTTTTTTCTTTCTCTTACAACCTAATTTTTTTCTGTAAAAATTCTGACTCTGTAACTTTAAAAATGAACCATAAAATATGTCACCAGTCCATTGTCAGTGTGATCTTGGAGTATAATTTGCAGGTCTTACTACCTACGTTGTGTTTCTCATTTCTGGTTTTGTTTTTTTGTTGTTGTTTTTTTTTTTTCCATTGTCCACAAGCTCCTCTCTTGCGCCGCCTCGAAAACAGAAGTTTTGTTTAAAAGTTTGCTCTCCGTCTCTCTCATCCAAGACTCTTAGGTTGCCATGAGTGAGGAGGAGGAGGGCCCCGGTGTTGCAGCATCAGCGTCCACGCAGTCAGCAGCGACAGCCGCCGGGACGGCACCGGCCGCAGCCAAAGGCAGAGATGGCGCGGTTGCGTCCTCACCCCCCCGCAGGCCCTCTCCTCGCTACCGCGTCTATCCCGAGGAAAAGGAGGCAGAAGAGGACGAGAAGGGCATCATTCAGGAAGAGAGGCTCGAAGAAGAAGAAAAGGAGCTGAAAGTGGTGGAGGAGCGCGACGACGGTGAGGACGACGACGCCGACGACGACGGCAGCAGCGACACCAGTGTGCTGGTGGTTCCCTATCCTGAGCTGGTTCCTGTGGTCTTCTTCTGTCTGAAGCAGACAACCTGCCCACGCAGCCTCTGCATCCGCATGGTCTGCAGTCCATATCCTTTTAAACGAGTGTGGGAAGTCTGCAAAAAAAAAAATCTCATCTTTCAGTGTCTGTATTCATCATGTTTTACTCAGTCAGTACTTATTCATTTCCCTTCGTTCTCTTTAGTCAGTACAATGAAGAGAATCACATTAAGCCTCTGTCAACGTAGCCAGTGTTAAAACATCTGCCTTTTCTTTTCTATTTCAGACTTACTGGATGAAGAGAATTTTGGGGTTTAAAACATCAATTCTAAGTTTGATCAAACATTCTCAATGAGATTTAGGTATATACTTTTCCAAAAGGTTTGGACGGAATTTTTCCCCTGTATCTCTGACCGCATGTTTTAGCCCAGCCTGGAGTCTCTTGCAGCTTTTCCTCCCCATTTTTAGCTCCAAACTCCAGTTTCTTGACACCGACAACTTTAACTTGCAGAACAATTTCTTCTACAAACGCGGCGTGGCAATTACATCCAGACTTGACTTGAGGAGACGTTTCAGTGTTATTTTTGCCCACTGTGAAATCAGTGTTTCGGCTCTTTCGCGGTTTTCTGGCAGCGTGTTCCAGGTTCCAGGAGCGTTGAAGCCGAATGCTGCTTCTCCGCGTTTGGTTCTGGTTCTGGGATGCAGATCAGAACCAGAAGACCTGAGAGGTCTGGAAGGCAGATGCAACCACAGCAGATCTTTAATGTATTTTGGCATTAAGCCGTACAATGTCCACATTAACAGCCTGTTTGTAATTTCAAATGTTTTGGACATCGAGGGCACAAATAATTTGTTCTTTAAGTATTATTGTGAATAAAATAAAACGCATTTGGTTGTAACTTTCTTTCAGGGTTGGTTTTCTTCACGTCACACTCAATTTGTAGAAAGCACAGCTAGTGGTTGCCGTGGTGATCGATTGCTCAACCTGAGCAGCAGGTGGCTCCTCTGGAGTTTCCATTGACCTCTTGATGTCGACATTGACCTCTGGCCTGTCAGGTCGGGTGGACGGTCACGTCTCGAGAAGTTCTTCATCCCAGGTTCAGATTGTAGATCTAGTTGCTCTCAGCGTGAGCAACTAGACCTTTGACCTGTCTGGTGTGTTCCTTGGTCCTCGTGATGCTATTTGTTGAACGTTACAATTTACAAATAAACTGACTGTAATGCAACAAATGATAAATTCTCAAAGTAGTGGGTAGAAGTATAAACATTTTTTTTTTTTTAAAGTTATGACCTCTAACTATGTATAAGTATTGTAGCAAAATACCTGAATTCTACTGATTCTTTATGAAATGAGAACATTCAGTGACGTGCTTACAGTAAAACTATTACCAATAGTATCGCTCATAGTATTAACAACAATAATAACGATTACACTAATGCTAGTACTGCTATAATAGCATAACAACAACATTAAATAAGGATGTTAGTGGTATTTGGTGTAGAGTAATTCGTTTTGAAGAGGTTTGGATTGTTTAATGTTTTGGACGTCGCTTTCACTCCACAGACAAACACCTTTACAAATGTTAACTAATATTCAGAGAATAACTGTACGGATACTCACAGTGGTTCACTATCCAGAACTTAACAGAATGCCGACGTCTGTGCTGGATTTTGTCAGTGGATATCAGAGTAAAATTCATGTCTGATTGAAATTAATTATCGATAGATTAGGAAGGTCCTGGATTGTCCCTCGACAGGAAAAATCAGGGAATTCATGCATCGTTTTCATTCCAAATCAAAATAATGCAGCTCTTTATTTTGACCTGTCGGATTAAATCTCAGACTGAACAGAAATGTGTGTTTGGAACGTGGCAAAGTGGTTGTGAATACTTCTGCAAGTCACTGGATGCATTTTTTATTACTATTTTTTTTTTTGATTTAAGATCTAACGCATTCAGCCCTGGAGTTGTGATGCTTTCGCAAAACACCAACACAAAGCTGCCGATCGTATCAGATGGCGTTTGCAAAGTGTTACATCATTTCCTCTTATGCGAGTGTTTCTTGTTCACTTCCCTCTTTTGAATTACTCTCACGTTCTCGCCATTTGGAATTCACATCTTTGTGTTTTTTATTATTATTTCGATTTTTTGTTTCTTTTAAATTTCCGTAGTGTTTCCACAAACCGACTCATGTCTTAGCTCTCTGCCTGTGCGAGTAATGGCAGGTGTGTCAGATTACAGGACATGCAGAGCGCGCTGCCCCCTCAGATCGGCGCAGGGTGCTTATCAGGAGTCTTAAGAGCAACATTTACAGTGCAATAATGTGTGACTCACGGTGGGAGTTAATATATGGGCTATCAGCAGCAGCACAGTCGAGTGAAGAATGAGAGCGGGCGAGATATAGAAAGCCACTGAGGCGGGGAGAGAGAGAACATATGGAAGAGGGAAACGGCAGAGAAAACAGGGGAGGAGGGATGAAGACGGAGACAGAGGAGAAGAAACCAAATAAGATGAGGAATGAAAGGCATTCTGACATGTAGGTTTGTTTCTTTCTGAAAGAAACAAATGTAGGAATAAAATATTAGTCATAATTTAGATTTCGGTAAAGAAACAAAATACTTCTGACAAAAAATGTATTATTTTAGGAAGGTGGTGATATTGTCATGTAATATCGTTGGTGGACCAATGTGCATACATTTCACTTGAGTTAAAAAATGTGAGTTTGACGCCTGAGGTGTCTACACCCTGTTAGATGACTTGATTTTTTTATGTAAAAAAATAAAAGAAAATGAACCGTCCTTCAAAGGGGCAGTATTATTTGTTTTTCAGGCATATAATACAATTTCATAGCACATTCAAGTAACTATGTTACCTTCAGTTGTTACAAAAATGCTTTATATGTAAAATATGACTCAAGTTAGGAAGTAAAATTTCTTTTAACCCCATGAAATTGGGTTTCTGTCGCTTTAAAAACTCCTGCTCTTTCTGAAACTCCGCCTTCAGGAAGTCATCACAACATGCCTCCTCTATTAACCCTTTAAGCAGATTTTTACCAGCATTACTGAGAAGTAGCTCCTACAATGAACTCAGCAGACGTGCAGTTTGCTAATTGCTGCTGGTTAGTCTGAAGGAGCCGGGTCAGGGGAATTAGTGGGGGGAGGGCACTCTGTGAGGCGGAAGCTCAGTAGCTTGGACACTGCAGCTCTGAGGAGGAGCTGTGCCTTGAAGGCGGGGCTAGTTACATAAGGAAAAGAGAGAAACGTGTGTTGATTGCTGTCGTGAAAATATGCGTCTTTTGATCAGCAGCAGAGCAGGTGATTACTCAGGCTGTGAAGTGTTCATTAGAGAGACAGCCTGGGGGAAGAAGCCGCCTGTGTGGTGGCTGATTTTTACAGACAGCACTCTGTAGCGCCGATCTGAAGGTAACGGCTGCTGTCCAGGATGTGTGGGGTCTGCAGAGATGCTACGGTAGCTGCCCCATCCTCCACCCCCCAACTTTAGACCTGTACAAGTCTAAGAAGGAGGTCAGCCATGATGATCCTTAATTCCGATAAAAAGCTGAGCTAAGGTAGATAAGGCAATTTAAGTGAATGTCGCTTTGGTACAAACCGAAATTGGTTTTTAACACATTTTATGCCTGTGCTGGAAAGCCCAGTTATACTGGTCAGCTTTTGACATTTCTCTTCTTTTTTTTTTGTGTCTTTTACTCCATGAAGACCTAAAAGGTCTTTTGCCTCTGTGAATTTGTTCTCATGCAGAGTGAGAACAATCTGCCACACATGAACTCTGTGTCAATCTCACAACACTAAATATAATCAAAGAGGCTGAATGGGTGGAAACATGCGTGGCAGCGACTGTGTGCAAGTGCTAAAAAGTGTGTGCGCGCATGTGGGGGTGTGTGTGTGTGTGTGTGTGTCCGTTATACTTTCCCCAAAATAAAAGGGCCGCTATTGACCAAGGCCACTTTCTCGCTTTGTGTGGTCGGACTGAGTGGCTGCGGAGAATTGATCTGCACAAAAAGGGTTCTTTGTGGCCAAATCCACTCCGGGAACTTCACTGCATGTGTGTTGTGATCTGAGTCGACGTGTTTTTTGGGGGGTTTTTTCTTTTCTTTGAAAAGACAGAAAGTTTGCAAAAATTTAAGCCTTGATTTAAAATTCTGGGTTTCCGTTTAAAAAAGGGAAACACTGAAATAATGACTGAGTGGATTACCCTCCACTCAAAGGAGTCCTGTTACAGTGGTGCTTAGATTCAGTCAGAATATTATTGATATCTACTATATGTTTTTGCTCTCTGCCACATCTGCAAAATCTATCAGCAACATATCATTGTTTTAAATCTACATAATGCTTAATGCAGCAAAACTCTTATGCAATTGTGCAAACTTTAAATGTTTTCCAGACACATAAATGCATCTAGCATTTCTATCGTCATATATAGAAATGCCATATATGTCAAATATGACTTAAAAGAAATTTGGCTTCGTAATTTAACGCCTTGAAATTGGGCCTCTGTCTCCTGCTCTTTCTGAAACTCCGCCTTCAGGAAGTCATCACAAAGTCACTCCTTTGTTCGACCTTTAACGACGTTTTTACCGGTTGTTGCACTGGGAAGTGGCTCCTATAATGATTAGCCAACATCAGAAGATGTTGGCTAATTGTTGCTGGCTAGTCTGAAGGATTTGAATGGGGGAGGGCTGCTCTGTGAGGGGAGAAGCTTGTAAACTGCCGTTCTGAGGAGGAGCCAGGTGTTTTCCACAGCTGAGTGGTTGCCATAGGAGATTAAATGATTTCTCAAAATATGCATAAACAAATCAGTGCAACACTCCTAGAATGGTTGGTGGTGAGGGAATAACGTTATAACATGATGTAAAACTCTAACAACTCGATTTTACGTAATACTACCTCTTTAAGGTGTTTTTCTTTTTAGGTAAGTTTTGAGAAAAATAAGCATTTTGTTTTAATTAACAAAATACAACAAAAATAGGCAGCCATGCAAATATTAACGAAGAACACAGCAGGTGTGTTCAGCCATCATACATTTCAGTAGGAAGATGGATTCCAGGTGTAAGGACCTGAACTCAAATAGCACTTCTATCGTCATACTGACCGACCAAAGTGCTTTTAAATTGGACTCACTTTTATCCAGCTATGCTTACAAAAGTGTAACACTTACACATAAATAAGTAAATTGTTAAGCAACCTGGACTTCAGTGCCTTGCCGAACATCATATCAACATATTTTGGAATTGAATCCAAAACTTGTCGTTTAAGAGACGACTTCACTCCAATGTCCCAGACATCTCAGTAAAAAAAAACTTTGATTGTTTTTATTATGTCAAATAAGTGTTTCAAAAAATCTGACATTATTTTGCATATCAAACAGGTCTTGTGTGTCATGATGCATTTAAAAAAGTAGTTTGAAATATTTGAAAACCCAATATTGATTGGAAGTTGTATTCAATTGGGAGTAAATTCTACATTTTCCCTTCAGACTTTACTGCAACAAGCGTATTTTCTCCTTACATCTAAAAATACTAAAATATATTCAATCTTTCTGCTTAAGATCTTTCTCTTCAGGGCATTTGTACACACATCTAGCAGAACAAATGCGTTTATTTGGCCCATTTTGCCTGGAAATAAGTTTTCTGTCTTCACACACTGCAGCACATTCAGATGAAGGCGCAGCCAGCAGTGTCGCTGTCTGTATGAAATTGTTGTTTGTTTGTGCCTAAAACTAATACTCCCATGCTGAATCATCTGCAGAGTCGGCTAAGAAATGAAATGTCAGACCTTGTACGTCATGGAGTATATATATATATTTTTTTTTTTTTCATTTTCACCCTCAATTGTACAACAAAGCCATTTCCATCAGGGACTCTTGTCACTTTATCTGTTTCTCTGTGACTCAGGCTGGGAGTTGGGTTGAGCTTGTCGCCTCCACGTATTAAGCAGCTCTCAGGCAAAGACACAGTCCACTTCACTCTGATAGGGAAGGATCCCGAGAAAGAAGTGGGACAAAAAAAGCAACAAAAAAAAATGCTGTTCTCCATGTCTTCATCTCTACTTATGAATGTAGGGGAGAAAATATAAGAGAGAGAGAGAAAGACGAGTTTATGCAGTCAAAAGAGATTCGGCTCTAAAGCGAGTCTGATGGGAAGGGAAGGGCAGATTAATGGTTTTCAATTTGCTTTTATTTGCCTCTGGACTAACACATGTGGCCTCCTCCGCCTCCAGCATCACCGCACTCCGCCGCTCTAGAAATCTCATATTTGTCTGCTGATTTACAGACACACGTGTGGAAACGCTGCGCATCGTCTGCTCGAATGTTTTTCAAAGCTGCATTTTTTTATTTGTATTTTTCCAATTCCATAAATACGGCATCAAAAATATAGCTCAAGTGGACCAATGAGTTTATAATTTTTTTCTGGCCTGAATTATATAGATGTGCTTGTTGTCGACTGATACTTATCCCATTATTATCTGATTATAGCAATAATCACGTTGGCTTTATGGCTGTGCCTATACTAACAGGGTCATGTGACGTGATGTCGGTCTGCTGAATGGTTTCATAATTAGCAGATGTTTTATATCCTTGTGGACAAGAGTTAGCCATTGAAATGAATGGGATCCTTCATGTAGCATACAGACACTGGAGCAGGTCAAAGGCTATCTGTGTGGATGAGCGGTTATAACCGGAGGAGAATCTTGTATGATAATTTTTTTTTGTCTTCTTTTTATGTTTTGCAAAATGCAAATTCAGTTCCACTCAATGCAAAGTGACCGCTCATGTAAAGTGGGTGAAACATCCTCCAGTCAATATAATAACACAATTATTACAGTAATGCTGCTGTGCAAGTTTGTCTGCTCAACAGAACGAATCTACCCACTAAATAACTTTCATCCCGTTGGCTGCAGGTTTCGTTTTTTATGCTGTATAAGAGCAGATTTTTGCAGACATATGGTGACCATGCATCGTCTCCTTTAAACAAGAACCATTAATTTGTTGTTTTAATTTAAAAGCTGTGCCTAGTGGACGTCTTAGCAGTGACCTTTCTCAGTGAGCTGCTCTGTAGATCCTGTAGCTTATAGAGTTACACAATTGCCTGCGCGTTAATTGGTTACAAGAGAATATCACAGAAACTTGATTTGCACAGAGGTGTTTTGTTTTAATTTATCTGTTGAAATGCTGTGCTATTCGGTCGGATGTTATTTCTCACTCTAAAGCGAGATACTTTGCTAACGATTGATGGCGGCTTCGCTAATAGTCGATAGACGTCCAACTTTCAAGACGTCTTCTCAAAATCATTCAGGAAACTTCTCAGGTGATTTTGCATTAAACAAACTAACGATAAGACGACGTTTAGAACTCGGCATCTTCTTCCTGCCTGGATGTTTGCTACTCTGGACTCATCTGAATATTAAACTCAAGGAACATTCTTGCACTTTTTGAAGCGACAGGCTTTTGTTCCATTTTATTTTTGTTTGTTTTCCGCAGTGTCAAAACAAACTGAACCGGCTAAAAATGTTACAAGCTAACAAACCCACCAACTGATTTGGACCAAAGAAAAGGAAATAACTTTGCAGGCTTCCTGTTACCTGTTGAAAGACTCACTCTCTGTCTCACTCTTTTGCAGCCTTAAGGCATCCCAGACACATTTGCACATGTGCAGTTTAGTTTCAAATCAGATCTATTATCCTCTGCGGAGTCAGTAAACTTACTGAAAATAACCAACTTTGAGTCTTTTCTTTCTGTAAGTAACATCACGCAAACTGAAGACCACCATCGTCAGCATGAGTTTCTGATTAGCTGCTCACGAATTAGGGGCAATGGACCAGAAATGTTGTCTGATTTCTCTCACCAGCCAATTTCCTAGCTCTGCCTTACTTCAAACGTTTCACGTTTGAGGTTCACAAAATCACCGTGGCTGAATTATGACTATATCTCATGTAGCTATTCATGTAGCTTACTGAATTCAAGTTCTAACTTATTAATGAAGCATTAGTAATAATTTCTAATTTAAGGTGTGAAAATAAAACTATAGAGATGACTTCTAATTGTTATTTTTTAATGACAACTAGAAGCTTGACAGAAGCGACAGAAGCTTGGGCAAGCTTATTCACGTGTGATTTTAATTTCTTACTTAATGGAATCGCTGTTAATTGTAAAATTGTGTTTTTTAATTATTTATTTTTTGGGGGACATTAGCAGAACACAGACAAACGGTTGCTGCTCCTGCTGCAGCTGCTGATGGTGCTGCAGGGCTGCGCTGAATTGATCTTAAGACTGCAGACATTAAAAGGTCCAAGAGAGAGATTAGAGCTGATTAAACGCGCGCCGTGAAGAACATTATGAAATAACTTCAATTGCTTCTGTGCCTTACGAAGTAAGCCCTAATGGCATCTGACTGGTTAACCTCCGCAGAAGCTCAGCCGCAGACTGATTTAAAGATCAGGACGGCTCACGGGGGCAACATGACATCTTTAGATTGAAGCTTCGAACGAGCCTTTCCATTCTCCGACAGTGACTTCGTTCTGTTCGCGGCCGCTAACCTCCAGCCCGGATCCCGCGTCCAGCAGTGAAGACCCAGTTGTCCTGGAGGGCAAAAGTGGATCTGGAGAGCAAACGAAGCAGATTGTAGCTGCACCTTGAGGTGACAGTCGCAGTGCGCTTTCTTTATACCAAAGTGATGGAGGCTGCCTGACCCAGAGCAGGGAACCCGTTAAGGCTGCAGCCATTCAGTACAGCAATGGGGAAGCCTCATAAACTTAAAGTCAGAAGTTAATGTTGTCGCTAAGGAGCAAAAACAGCCCCAGCTCTGATTTTTTATTGTTGCTGGGTTTCATTTTTTTTTTTGACTACGCTAAAAAAAAAAGAAAAAAAAAAAGAGAAAAATAGTTTTTTTTCTCTGAACTGAGTTAGTGAGAATAGTTCTCTCTTTACCTGATCATTATTCAGGTGAAGCACCTCAAATTCTTAAATTTCTTCCTCAGTTTCTTAAACAATGTGTTTTTTAAAAAATGTGTTTATTTAGTAGAATTATTCCCTCCGAAATCATGATTATTGATTGACCTTTTTTTTTTTTTTTTTATACAAGGTTTTTCTTAAAAGGTGGATCTTCGTTGCACTCAAAGCTATTCGCCAGGACAAAACATTTTTGTTTTCTAACGCCCCGCAGCATCCCGCTTGTTTAATCTCTGTCCTCTTCCCTTTGACGTGTTCACCAGTGAATAGACTGGTGTAATGTAATGTAATGCTGACGGGGACAAGATGCCCGCCAGGAAAACCCAGCGCTGACGCGTGTTGCTGGCGGAGCTTCCCGCGTGAGAAGAAGAATGTGTGTGAATTAGATTATAGTCTCACTTTTTTTTTTTTTTGTTTTTTGTTTGTTTGTCATTTTCTTTACATCATGAGGATTAGCGCAATCTCGGCTTGTAAACGCTCTGTAGGTTTATGTTTTCTTTTTTATCTGCAATGTATGTTAAAATGTCTTTTTTTTTGTTATTTTACCACATCTCAGCAAAAATAAAAAGAAAAGAGAAGATAAAAGAAAGCAGCGTGCCTACTAAATTCCCTCGGCTTCAAGATAACAACGCTCGTCGGTGTTTACTGTAAGTCGGTCCTTTGAAGAACACGCACTGAATGAAGTGAGGTGACAGGAGATACGGAGTAAACAAGAACAGAGAGTGTAAATGATCTGCTTATTATGCACAAGAGTAATTTGTACATTAAACTCATTTGCATATTGGATTTATTTATTTATTTAAATGAACCTAAAAAGTTCAGCTTTTATCACAGAAGTTAAGACCAAACTTGAGTAGATGGAGCTGTGTGTGTGTCAGGATCCTGGGTTGTTTTGGTTTTTCTGCATTTGCTTCTTACTTTCTTGTTCGACCGTGATCTACCTTAGATGTGTGTTTTACTTTCAATCAGAGTTTACTTAGTTGTTTATTTACTCAATATTTATCTTCTGCTGGTTTGTCTGTACCACTTCTCTTCCTGTCTCTCTCTCCCTCAGTCTGCCTTGCGCTCTTCCCTCACAGCTGCACCCTGTTTGTAGTTAACACCGGCTGTTTGTCTAGTAACTAAGCTCCCAGCGTTTAGCCGCCTCTCCTCACTGGTTTCTTGTGTTACCTCAATGTTACCCGGTCCCTTTTTTTTACTTCCAGCTTTTTAATTGCTACTTTGTTAAAATATTTTATCGTCTACTCACTGCCTCTCACCTTGGATCCTACCATCTCCAAAAATCATGACAACTTAACCAGCCAAGTGGGAAAAGAAAGAAAAATGCACTGCGATAAGAACTTAAGAAGTAGGAATAAATTAAATAGGTAATATTTTTGTTTTAGTTTGTGTTGCTAAACAAAAATACCAGTCGGTATTATGGAAGTTTGAAGTAGGTTTCCTTCTGATTTTACCAAAATGTCTCTTCTGGTTGGAGGTAATATTCCCGTTTTGGAGTGGCCCGGCTGCAGTCCTTCACTTGAGTCAGACAGAAAAAAGTTAGTATGGAAAGTAACTTAGAAATAAAACTCTTTCAGAAGTATTAATAATTTTGTGCTGGGATGAAAACAGACCGTGGCATACGTTTTTTTAATTTAAATTACTGTGTGGCAGCATTGAGCCACAGTATATTAAAAACCTGTTTGGCGCCGTCTCATCACAATGAAAGCTGCAACTGAAACGATAAATTGTCCAAACATTTTAAATGAATACAAGTAGACTAAGCAAATTAACCATTTATGAAATTCATAAGGCTTCCCACAAAGATTTAATCACGTCAATATTTACTTCATTCGACATGACTAGTGCATACATTTTCTGGCAAAAAAAAAAAAAGCTAAAGTTACTGTCTTGGAGCAGTCATCTCATGCAGAGATATTGACCCCGGAGATTTAATTTAGAACTCTTACTTGCATGTTGATCCACTTTGCATTAACTTTCTCTGCTCCACGCAGCTTTGTGCAGCTGGAGCCGCCTGTTGCTACTTTGCTTTCCTGCTGCTTGCTGCCAATACGCATTACTGTCATCGTGGCATCGCCCACCGGGCCTCCAGGTGCCGAAATAACACACGCTGCATCCTGTGGAGAGATGGCTAAGGAGTGTGTGTGCATACGTGTGTGTATGCGTGAGTAGGTGAGAGGTCATCCTGAATGTGCCCGACCACTCAAAGGATTTCGGTTCGCGGTGACTGGAACTGAATGAAATGAATTGTGATTTTTAAACAGTAAAGTGTAAGAGTGAATCCTTATAAGAAGCTTTTATGCACAGCACACTTTTAACAAACGCTTTGCACATCTTGGTAATATAAGCAGGAATGTACGGAGCTGAGGCAACCAAAGAGTGGAGCCTAAAAACAGAATTCAGGAGTTGTAACAAATTTCGCTTTGTTTATTATAATGAGAGATGGTTCAGGCTTCTGTCTTCAGCCGGCACACTTTTCTGAACTGTTCTTTGCAGGAACAGAGGAACTGAATTGTAGGCGGTGTGTACACATGGTGTAATCTACTGGAAGAGTTTAAAGGGGCAGTATTATGTATTATATTGCACAACCAACCAACGGCATTACCTTCGGTTGTTATAAAACTGCGATACATCTCATATATGACTGAAAAGGAAGTTGACCTCATAATTTAAAGCATTGAAATTTGGCTTCTTGAAAAGCTCCTGCTCTTTCCTAAACTCTGCCTTCAGGAAGTTATGACAGCATCACTCCTCTATTAACCCTTTAATAACATTTTTACCAGCGTTGTACTGAGAAGTAGCTCCTATATTGAGCTCAGCAGATGTTCAGTTCCACCAGGTGTTTGCTAATTGCTGCTGGCTAGTCTGGAGGAGCTGAGTTGGAGCGGAGGAGGTGTTCTGTGGGGAGGGCTACTTTTTGAGTCTGAAAAATGCAATTCGAAGGCGGAGCTAGGTCCAGCCAGGCGTTTTACACAACTGAATGGTTGCCACGGGAGATTAAAAGATTTCTCAAACATGCATCATAGTTTCAAAACAACACTCCAGCTATGCTTTTAAATAACATTATAACATGATGCAAAGCTCAAAAAGCAGTTGATCTTTACATAATATTGTCCCTTTTAGAGAAAACACATGCAAGATGAGCTTTTTCAAAGTGTCACACTCTGTTCATGTATGAACGTTTTTAGATGATACATTTATAGACCACCAGATAAATCAAGACATTTCCCGAAATTTGGTAAATGGCAGTCATTAGTCTGTCATTAACACTCGCCTCCAGTGATTGCTGCCTGCACCACACTATCTTGGGAGCTGCTGAGCGGCGTGTGTTGACGTGTCGCTGGGGTGTGTGTGCGTGTGTGAGAAAGTGTACGACAGTGTTTTTCTGACCACAAGCAACTCAATTTAGGAACCCTCTTGTTGCCACTGAAAGTGATCCTCGTCCCTAAGGATACAACACGTTGTTCCTCTCATTAAGATAATGAATATTAATGTCACCTTTTTCAGGTCACACTACAGTGACGGCAGACAACAGGAAACATTTTTAGTAGGTATTGTGACAAACGAGGGTTTGTTCTTCCTTGTTTATCTTTTTTCCCCCCACAATTTATGTACTGTTATAAATAAGTTAATTAAGTAAAATGACACTTAAAACTCTTCTACACTAATCCCTACTTTCAAATAATGCTTTAAAATCTTGCTGGCTGTCTACTGGGTCTATTTCCTTTTAAATGTTGATGAATGACTGCAGTGAAGCATCTAAGAAACTGATTCCAAATGGCAAAATCAGCTAAATATTTTGTGGCGACAATCCGATTTAATAGTAATTAAATCCAAAATAGTATTTTATGTTTTTTATTGCTCTGATTATCAAAAATACTGACATTTTTCCTCTACTATTATTTTATTTATTAAAATAAATCTGAACAATAGAGCTAAGAAACTTTTTTTTTTTTACCTTGATATAAGTTAACATGTTTTATTATCCACTAGATCCCCATAAAATATAACATTCTTGGCATTATTTTAAAACTCCTCAAATTGCACCAATATGTACACATATTCATCTATAAAGTCATATACATACCAAACATATATCCATAGCATCTATGCACACACACAAATCCGCATTGCATTCGTACCGACAAAATGAGAAGCTACAGTTAAGCGAGGAATTATTCCAGAATGTTATTCTATAAAGGAAAAAAAAGCTACAGATAAAGAAATCGAATACCGTATTTTCTGGACTATAAGTCGCAGTTTTTTTCATTGTTTGGCCGGAGCGACTTATGTTTGAAATTATTAACATAATATTATATCATATCACATGTTATTTTCACACTAAACCACCAGAGGGCGCGCTAGGCCTGTGTTGATAACGTGTGTGGTGGAAGCTACATCCGGAGTTAGCCGAGTTGTTTACAAGCGACACTGAAGATGTAGATTTGGTGATTTGGAGCGACACGGATGGTTTGGTAAACTTGTTAGCATGTTATTTATGCTATAGTTATCTGAATAACTCTTAATATGTGATGTTAACATACCAGACACGTTCTCAGTTCGTTGTTTGTCATGTAGCGTTAGCATACCGTACAATGATTCAGCCTGTTGTTGCCTCTATCCTATTTTTATTGCCTTTCAAGATGACGTGTCTGTTCTTGGTGTTGAATTTTATCAAATAAATTTCCCCTAAAAATGCGACTTATAGTCCGGAAAATAAGTTAAATAAAATCAGAGCATTTCCTAAAAATGGAATCCGGCAGAGACTTATTCCCACTTTTGTGTTGTGCTGACAAGATGAAAATGTCCTCATGTGTGAAAATTTGGACGCGGCGCCGTCTCGGCGGTTTTCCTTATCTTGCGTCGAGGCGCCTTATCTCTGCTGGAGGGAATTTGTCCCAGTGTTGCATTGGTCACTCTGTACACTTCGACATTGCTTTCAGTTACACAATAATTTCAGTGACGAAAGACAGAAATCCTGTGTCACTGAGTTGATGAGGTTAAAGAGAAAATCTGGACTTTATCCTTATTTTATAAAAAGCGGGCAGTGAGAGAGAAACTGAAAAGCACAGACGGATAAAACAGATTGTAAAGCGGGAAGCAAAACTGATATAATACCAGATGGTGTGAGCTGGAAGATTTGCTGAGCTCGCTCATCTCTTAATAAAAGCAGAATCCTGCTTGCGATCGAAGGCTCTCTCGTTTTGTTTTTTTTACAATTTCCTCTCACCACATCTGAGACACAGAGGTACAGCTGTTAGTAAACCAGCAGAACCCATTTCATGTGTCCCACCAATCTTCACAGGTCCAACTGTGTTTTGACTCTCCTGAGAAGGTGAGTAATTGCCAAATTAAGTAAAGGTTTTACTGCCTAAGCCATTGGTTTTTAGTGTCTGTTTTGAGACATGTTGTACATTTCTTTGAAAGCGGGAATGAATATTTTAAGGGACTTTATTACGGGAGCACCGATTGTAGTTTTCTGGCCGATCGCTAATTGCCAATCTTTAAAAAAAAACCTGACCTGCCAATTCCGATTTTGGCCGATACCAATGTTTTATTTTTATTTTTTGTCTGAAATGTTGCTAAATGTATCAAGAAAGTCACTGAGTTACTAACACTGGGATGACTGTTGTTAACTGCAAATGTGCAGACAGGATGGTGTGGACTGGTCAGTCAGTCAGACTCTCTCACAGCACAGCAGAAGAAGACAGTGCACCTCTTTTAGTACACCGAGCTTCCAAAATTAAGGAAATCTTGGCCAATTTATCGGTGCACCCCGACATTGAGGAAATAATCGCAATACTGAGGTAAAAAATAAATAAATAAAAAATCACAATTAGAATATTTTCCAAAATCCATCAGCCATAAATTAGAGTCTGAGAACTAAGTTTGAAAAAATAGGACCACAAAAAGGAAATGTAGTGGTCTGGAAACTCTAGAGGAATAACTACATTGAAGACCAAAAGAATTTAACAAAACCACAAGTGTCATTAATTTTATAGCCTATTACATATGACAAAAAAGAAAGAAAAAATTTGCTGCAGTTTCCATTATAAATGCGCGCAAAACTTTGTCAATATGTCACTAATGTAAAAACACATAATTTCACAATTGCCTATTTATCGCTGAGCCTCTGAACTTCATGTAAAAAAAAAAAAACAACTGCAGTTTTTCTAAAACTGCTCAGCATAAACATCAGTATTATACTGAAAGATGAACATATATTTCTAGATGGTCATGCACAATTTCATTTAATTCCTTCAGTCCTTTATTACAAGTTGAATTGATGCTATGAAAATGACTCAAATACTGAGCAGTATCTTTGTGTGATAAGATTATTGCTCTGGTGTCTCGATGGATAAGTGGTCGTCACCAGAGACCAGTAAAAGTTTGGTTTCTTTTTTCTTTAGTTAACATCTTAATAAAATGAAAGGGATTTGTTCACTGAAACTTACACTAAAAGTACAAACACAACACACACATGTGGAAACACAGCCCAGTTAACACTGACACGTCTGCCTGTAATTCTCTCACATTGTTTAATGCTGGATTCCCCATTTTTAACATCCTGCTCACCAAAACCTGGAAACATGCAAACATAGCATGTCATTAATGCACAACCTTCCTACTCATTGGTGTCTGGCACCTTGTTATCTGTTCTCAGTGGACTTTTGGAAATCTTTCTGACGGGGGAGAAAATGAGACGCTAGACTCCAATTTATTTATTTATTTATCAATTTTTTAGAAAATCATCAAGGTCACAGCAAGACTCCTCTCTGGTGCTAAAGGAGGGCATGCAAGATGAATGCTAACACAACACAGGATCCTTTAATATTTTGAGGAGCGCTGGTTGCCACAGCAACAGGGCAGAGATTGTCTTGATGAATTTTACTGTATGGCAGCTGTGCGCCGGCCACCTGGGGAAGAAACGGAGAGGAAGCCCGATTTAGACGGAAGCCTCGTTGATTTGGCGAGGTGGAGAGTCGTCGTGTTCCCAACGTTTCTAATGACAAACACTCAGGATTTATCTATTGATCAGAAAGGTGTAATTTTCAAAGACCCACATGTATCTTTCTACAGCCACGGATTTATTTAGTAGCTGGTCAAGCTTGGCATTTGTTGTATCCATCTGGACAGCTGAGAGTCTTGGACGAATGAAACACATTAATATGAAAGGCTGGTATTTAAAACAATGACACAACAACAACAACAAAAAAATTAAATGTCTATAGTGTCCATTTGAAGCTACAGTGATGACGGTAGAAATGACGTACACTCCCTTTTGATTCTAGGGTTTACATATTGAGACACACCAAGAATGGTCATTAGTTTTATTTACAGCTCTGCTAAAAATTGAGACCATTTAAAATGATCACTTCTCTAATTTGACTTTATATAGGTTTATGTTTGAGTAAAATGAACATTGTTCTTTTTATTCTATGAGCTACTGACAACACGTCTCTGATATTTCAGGCAAAAATGTAGTATTAATTGGCAGAAAATGTGAAATGGTCAAAATAACAAAAAAGATGCAGTGCTTTCAGAGCTCAAATAAAGCAAGGAAAACAAGTTAATATTCACTTACAAACAACAACACTAAAGAGTTCAGAAATCAATATTTGTTGGAATAACCAGGAGGTTTTCACTGGGGTTCAGTGCAGTGGGCTCTTGATTTGTTGTATAACTGCGAAGGATTTGTGTGCAAAAACTGTACATGCGCCAAAGAAAACTCAAGATTTATAAAACCACACACGCACATCGCATAGCTAATTCCTCTTTATAAATCACAGCTGCTCTTTGTATGTTTGTGTACAGAGTTTCACCCCAAGTGTTGCTTCCTACACCGTCCACATTCAACCAAAAACGGCCAATATCTGAATGTTAAAGTGTGTTTAGCTGATCAATAATATTTTGCGGTTCGTAATGGCAACCATGGAGAAAAGAGTTAAAAACAAAAATACAATTTCATGAGGCAGAAATTGATGTGTTGGTGAGTGAGGTGGACAAAAAAATAAAAATACAACTTTTGTTTGCCACAGCAGAAGAGTGTGTACGCGTGCGTGTGTGCGGGCGTGGGTGTGTGTGTGTGTGTGTGTGGGCGTGCGTGTGGGGGTGTGTGGGGGTGTGTGTGTGTGTGTGTGTGGTAAATGAAAAGAACAGACTCTCCACTGGCATCATAGGATAATGATGGCACCTCCTCTGCATTCCTGGTGCTTTGGTTCACATTGAATTCAGATTGTTCACACCTACGTTACATATTTCGCCTGATTTCTGAAGCCTCTGGAAATCTGGGGAAAAGTTAAAAGTTACCATTACCAAGAAGTAATTCAAATTGAATTTTTAACAACTGAAAAAGTTGCCGAATAACTTTGAAGGTGAAGGAAGCAAAGTGAGTACATATGTCTGACTTCCTGCGGTGTGCTTTTTCACCAGTTTCACACAGGAATGTATTCAAACCAAGGACAATCATTTTTCTAAATTAAAAAACTGAACATCTTATTAGACTGAACTTCTGCAATGCTTTCCCACATATTCTGACCACTCAAAGCATTTTACACGAAAGTCCCATTCACCCATTTCACACTCATATTTATACGATATGTAGGTCAGTGGGCAATTAGGGGTTAAGTGCCTTGCCCGTATCTTCATTGACCTGCGACAGGAGGAAGCTGGAATCAAACCTTCAACCTTCCAATTGCAAGGTCCCTCCTCTATCTGCTAGGCCTCCACTCGCCCCGAAGGAGGCGTTATTTACTCTAAGCGTGTCTCACTGTTGCATTGTTAAACAGCGTTCCATTCAGAACTGAACGGCTGCTGTAAATTGACATTTGGGACACATTTTTGTTCCACATGCAGAAACGTGATGCTGAAATGTTCATGTGGGAAATGAAGTAGCGTTTGTGTGAATCCTCTGTTGTCGGTCGACAGGTTGCCAAAGAAACGTGAGGCACTTTGCGTCTGTTTGGAAACAATTAAAAATTGCAGAGGAGAGGCGAAAGAGAGAAAGGCAGAGGCGATGGGAAAAAGGTTAGGAAACGTAACGCCATGCAGTGAGGTGTTAAGAGTTTATCCAGCACCTGCTGTCGCTTGCTTTCAGCTTCCCCTGTCTTTGCGGCTCTGTCACACTGAGGCTTCCGGCTCATGTGCGTCGTTTGGTAACGGTCCACCGTTTGCCGCTGAATTATGGAGCTTTTCAGTCTTTTTTTTTGACAGGTCTGTGATGTCCTCACTGAATATTTTTCCGAAAGTCTTGAATCACACTTCTTTATTGTGAGTTATTCCCGATTAAATTATGATACACGCTGATCTAAAAAACTTTATCCAAACTAAAAATGGGTGGACAGAGTGTGATTGTCAAGTAGTGTGGCTTTTTTTTTACTGATGTTGTTGCCAATTTTATGGATTTGATTTCTTGCTTGCTTTTCATATCTGTAAACAAACCATCTTATATTCATTTTTTAAATAATTTGAAGTGTCTGTCATGACCTACTGCAGGAATGTCCAACATTGTGTGCAGCCCTTGTCCACAATTCAACAGTAGCATTTATTTCACCAGATTGTTGATCGAGATGTGCTTAAAACAAACGACAGTGAATTTTTCACAGATCAAAGAAATGATTCAAAGTTATCAAAAATAAGCAAAAAAATAAATACAACCCATGTCATATTGTTGTAGCCTAAAATACATCCAGAATGATTTACAGATTATTTGGGTAAACAGTTCATCAAATTAGGATTTTGTGTATTTCAGACTATGAGCCACTACTTTTTCCCCACGCTTTGATCCATGGGGCTGATTTGATCCATTAGCCTGGTACGACTAATATATGCATGTTTCCAGTTAAAAAAAAAAAAAAAAAGCTTTGTAGGTGCGGCTTATAGTAAGGTGCACTTTATAGTCCGGAAAATACGGTACACAAAACTATTTTCAATGGATGTCCAGAAGTAAGTGACATCAGATTGTAAAACAACATGTGCTGGGAAAAGTAACACAGTCATTTGCAAACACTTTTTTAAAGGTGTTTGCAAATGACAAACACTTTGCAAAAATCTATATTTTGGAATACAGATTTTTAATAAATGCTTAAAACATAAAGTGAGCTTTGTGAAACTATTTTGGAGGTAATCTCCCTCCAATATCCCTGACGTATTAGACCTCTGTGCTTTGAAATCCACTATTGGAGAGTTGATGAGTAGCATGTGATTGTTACAGAGAACAAAAATATATAAAAAATAGATGGAGCCTTCTCCAAGGTACCCACACTAATTGACTCATTTTTCAGAAGAACCAGGAGACGGACTGACACAGAGTTAATGGCTGCGTTTGCATCGCTCGCGTTTCCCCAGGAGCGACCTGGAAGTCTGCGCCACTTTAGCAACACTTGGACTCTGTTTGTGTAGACTTCACTTGCCGTAGGATAATAGCCTCCAAATAATCCTCATAGCCTTAAGGCTGTCATACTTACTTAGAGTGGAGAAATAAGAAAAAGCTGACCCAAAGTATTTTTTTTTTCTTCAGCCTTGCTTCCTGTTAAAATATGTATTTTTCCTGGAAATACTTTGCTGTTTAGAAAAACTCCTCCATCCTTGAAAGCAGCAAAAACAAAAAACTGTCAGGTTTGTGTTTGTGTGAATGTTATCAAATGTCGGTTGCAAAGATGATGATCAGCATTTAATTGTAGGCGAGTTTTTGAATGTTCAATATATGAAAAAAAACAACTAAATAGTTACTAAAGTTAAAACGAATAAAATAGCAGCAACTCTTAAAACCCATTTTCACTGAAACTTCAACATGTTCATAAATTCACAATGTGTCAAAGATAATTACAGATGCAAAACATAGGTCCATAAAACTTTAATGGCATTTCATTCAAGATAATGGCATTCTTTAAAAGTTTTCTATAATGTTTAATGGCTTAGTGGACACACAGACAATAAGTGTGACTTAGTTAACACACAGTTAGTTTTGACACACAAACGCTGTATACATGTCAAACTGGTTTTGAAAGACAGATGTTTAATAAAGTTTTTTACAACACTGACAAGTAAATAAGTAAAACTTAAAATAATTTAAATTTTTTTGTGTTGAACAAAATCAATAGTTTCTTGAAGATTGTTCACATTACATGAGAGGAATACGGATTAAGAGGCTATAAAAAAAATGGTAGTTGAATAGTTTTTCAGACACCTCCCTACTTGCCACTCAACATTTGATGACTAAATTTAAGGATCTAAAGTTAAATTTCTTAAACTGTTTCCCTTTAACATTTCTCCTGAAGCATGTGAAACATTGACTTTAAACATGTTTTCCTACAGATCTAAATATCTTTGAAAGACAATGGTGCCTATCAGCTGGCACTCACTCATCCAGCCTCAGACTGAATGTTAAGAATATGTGTGTGTGTGCGCGTGTGTGTGTGCGTGTGTTTGTGCTCATGAAAGAAAGTGTGAGAGTGTGAGTTTAAATGTGGGTGGGTGAATGTTAGCGTTTATGTATTTGAACCTGCTGGGTTTCTTTTGCACGTTTTCTGCTCATGTAAGCACTGGGAAATGGGTGTTTGTGTGCAAGTCTCGATATGTGCGTGTGTATGCATGTTTTTTTGTTTTTTTTTGCCCACTCATAACCTATCTTTATCCATGCTGTGATGTCTACAGTAACCTGTTTTCTTTGTTGAAGGGCCTAGAGAATTTTCTCTGCAGTTTCCTCTGTATGGGATCAGTTTTCTAATATTTAAGTTAATTTTTTTTTTTTTCTGATTTGTTTCTTGTTAAGGCAGCTTTCCTTCTGTTAACAGCAGCCAGGCAGCAGCCTGAGGTAGGACCTGGACTTCCTGGGCAGTTCAAGCTGTGCAGCGGCTACCTGAACAATTCGTATTGTATCAAACTGTGACACCTTGACTCTTCTCTGGCAAAGACACCTTGTACCGCACTTTCTCTCTCCATCCTGTTTGAACTCTTTTTGTTTAGTTTTTCCCCCTTCCTCTAAACTGGGCTTTTTTATGCTTTTGTGTGAATTTTTGGCATCGTCACACATTCCTAAACTTTTGCTTCGGAGGGCTTTTTCAGATCCCAGAAAGAATCGCTGAATCAAGATGAATTAATGGCATCGCTCAAAGGAATAAGACAGAAGATGCTGCAGATAAGTTCTGTGTAGCTGCACCTGTAGCGTCGCTAACGGCTCACTTAGCTTTTTTAAAATTTATTTGAAGTACATGTGTGAGTGCTGGTGGAATGATTTTTGTTGTTAATGTTCTCGTCAGAGAAAACTAATAACAAATTTTAAAAAAAATTGTAAAAATAATGTTTGCTTTCACATTGGAGAAAAACACACATACTTTTCTTTAAATTAGAGTCTGCGTTCAGATGAGGCCCACTTGTCGGATTACAAGTGTGTTTTGAAAATAACACCTTTTATTTCAGTTTTCTTTTGTTATTACTATTTTATTGGTCTGATGATATATTTTAATTTGAATTGTCACATTTTCATAACCTTCAAGCAGAAAGTCGCCACAGTTAACAGAAATATAAGCTTTCACATATCTTTGTGTAATTCAGACAATGTTTCTCTTACTGATTAAACAAAACTAAATTGGTTTTTCACTAATATTCAGATTTTACTGAAGGTGTCTGTACATGAAGAAGAACCTACAAGGCCAAACTATATATACCAAGAAAGTTTACAAATGAGTTTTAATATGCAGCTCTGGAGAAATTAAAGAAACTACAGCAAAATGATCAGTTTCTCTGATTTTACTTAAATGGTCAAAGTAACAAAAAAGGTTTCAAATAATGCAAATAAAACAAGTTCATATCAATTTAGAAACAGCAATACTAATGTTTTAACTCAGAAGGAGTTCAGAAATCAATATTTGGTGGAATAACTATGAGGTTTTCTATGCGGTTCAGTGCAGTGGTCTCTTCATTTGTTCCAGGCCTTTATATTCTATTTTTTCCCTATTATTCTGAGCAGATTTGATGTTTCTTTTTTAAACTATGGACCAATAATTTTCTTTAACTGCCTGTTTCCACGTGGTTCGAGCGTGTGAGCATGATGGTGATCCTGCTGAACTGCGTGACCCTGGGGATGTACCAGCCCTGCGAGAACATCGACTGCTCCTCAGACCGCTGCCAGATATTACAGGTACACAAACCGCACGTCATTTTCACAGAAATGGTGCTTAGAACTGGTCTGCATACACCTAAATTATTAGTAATCCAATAAAAAGTGATAACTATAGGATGTGAATATTTGAACAGTTATATTTGGATATAATTCAAATCATATTCATTGTAAGATTTTTAATTTTCTAATCATTTTAAAGCTAAAGTTTATTAAAAAATTGTGATTTTAGTCATTATGTGATTATTACCACCATCATTTCACCTTGTAAGTATTTTCCCCCATAAAACTGGTGATAATATTTATTTATTTTCTTACACGGACATATACATGCATATTTTGTAATTTTTTTCCTTAAATTACCCAACTCATTTATTTTAATTTGAGTATGCAAAACAACTGCCTAGCACTGTTTTTCTGATGTTGTACATTTTCCCGTACTATCCTATTTTTTATTTCGCCTTTTGTGTGAACATGGATTCCTCCTCTTATTTTTAACTTACTGCAGGAGCAAAATAGTATTTTATATTTTGTCATGTTTTTATAAAGAGTCACCATTCCTTATTAGGGAGTGGTTCTGGTATTTTTGAATTAGCCTGAGTCTCGAATAGCTTTAGTATCAAGCTGTTAAACACAGAACAGCCTTTCTTTATTGCCAGAAGTGTCTTTTGTGGGTGCAACACTTGCACTCAACTGCGTGCATACAATTTAGTCTTTTGCTGGAAGCCACTTCTTAAACCGACTTACTCTCCTTTTCTTTACATTCTCAAACCACACACACACACACACACGCGCGCGCGCAAACAGGCACATCTTGGAAACACTGGCAGTAGATTAATTTAACTCTCTAAGGGGGGCCGATTGTTGAGTTGGACCTAATAGAGTTTCCTCTCTAAGTATCTATGGACTCTGTTAGTCCATAGATACTGCTCACTAAAATGGATTTAGTGAGCAGCTTCACCAGAATCAGTGGAGTTGTTTCAGAACATTTGTGGTTCAATAACATATTGTTTAATGCTGAACATTCAGCTACATCTGTGAACTCTAACACATGTGGATCATCAGATGAGGCTTTGTCTCAACTTGTAATAGATTATTGGTGATTCAGTAGATCTTAGTAGATTTTACACCAATTTGCACCAGGATGATTGGTTAGCTGAAACTAACAAATTAACGAAAAGTGAAACTGAGAAAACATTTTCAGTAACTGAAATAAGGAAAAATGCCATTTCATAGTGAAAAACTGTACCTACCTAGAATTATATGATGCCTTTATAGAACTAGCTAAGACATGTTGAAATTATGGACTTAATACCCTTCATTTTTATGTTTATGTATCTATTTGTTAGACTTTTGAACTGATGTGAAGTTGATTTATTTATTTATTTATTTTGCCCCACAAGTACAGTTTAAGTCAGGTGCCATCAAATCACATTACTCCATGCTCCTCCTGGCGGCTACGCTACGCTGGTCCGCAAAATGGTGACAGCAAAAGTTGGTAGAAAACATCAGTCAGTTGGTTGTTTAACAACAATTGAAAAAAATTTTTAAAAAATACTATCTTCTGTTCATCACCTTCTTCATATATACATAATGACAATACAATTTTTTGACCTTTCTGAAGGTCACCTAAAAATTAACCAGACTATGAAAAAATTAAAACTATTATTAGAAATATAAACTGAACGAAACAATATTTATCTAATAAAATCTAGCACACTCTAAAAACTAAATTTAACCGAATTAGACAACTAAAAGTAGCAAGACTAAGCTATAAAAAACTGAAAACTATAACCCTGGTATACAGATATTTCTGATTATACCTGTGAAAACAGAACCAGAAAACAATCGGTGCAGCTTCGCACAAAGTACCAGAGAACAAAGTCGCAAAGTTGTTGCAGCATCAACTGCTGCAGCTTCTCCACTGGCCCTCAAGATGACCATAAATTGACTTCTGGATACTTTAAGTGGCCCAGGGTAATATCACACTCTATTGAAGTCGTCAGTCAGAAAGGTTGTAAAACATTAACCCAAGAGAAGTTGTTGCAAAACTCCGACAACAGCAGCAACTTGTCCTTTTGAGTGTTTCAGACTGTGTGCTGCATAAATCCTGATTGTTTATTAAAAATCATGCTTTTCCCTTTTTTTTCCTCAAAGTCTTCACTGAATATTAAGACTTTACAACATGATGGTTAAACACAGGATGTTATGTAGTTCTAGCATGCAGTCAGGAGGCTTCTTCATCCCAAATATTCACATTAATAGCTCCAGTAAGAGCCGAAACCTTCTGTAAAAGACAACAGCTGTGCCACCATGCAGCCATGTTTGCATGTGTAATGAGTTGCATCTCAGCTCTTTTATTGGTTTTTGACTAGATCGTCCTTAAGATCATCTCAGCTCCCCATAAATCTTCACCATGTCCTATAAATGCATATTGGACAGCCAGACTCCTGTGAACCCTTTAGTCTTTCTGCAAAGATTAAAGATTTGATCATGTGGTCAGCAATGATCTTTATATCCCTAAATTGAAATTCAGCGATGGGTGAACTCATAAAACTGCATACATGTGAAGTTGGCGACATGAAAATAATTCACCGATCATAACTATCATGTTTCAAATTGTGCAATAAAACCCAAAAAAATCATGAGTTGTGTGAGAAACACAATATTGATTTATGAAGTATGCAAAACAAGCAAGTTCTGTATATGGAGGTTTCTCTTTGCTTGACCTAAAGGGTCTTGTAACAGTACAAATACTATTTTTTTAAATAAAATTCTATGTAAATTTTTTATGATGATGAAAAAAAATATGAAAAAACTTTTCCCATGGTAAAAATTTTTAACCCCCAAAACCTTTTTAACCCAATATTTGTTCAAATCTACCCAACCTATGACCTAACGGGATTAGTCAAACTGTAGACGTCCGATAAATTGGTGACTCAACTCCTGAGTTATGATTTTTGGCCCAATGTTTTGTCAAACTAACCCAACCTATGTCCCAACGGCTTGTACCCACCATACGGGTTATGAAAATAACCCAGCATTTTTTAGGGGGCATTTATTGCAATATTTTGGTTATTTCTGTAACCCTAACACTCACGTGATTTTGAAATATAACCCATTGAGACAAAAACAAATATAACTACATCACCGTTAACTGTGTATGCAGGTACAACCTTACATACTTTTAGGATGCAGGAAGGTTCCAAGTACGATTTTTAAGTATCTGGGTTGGTCTCCTACTGACAACGTTTATATAGAGATTATTGAGTTACTAATATTATTTATAAGTAATAATTAAAGTAAGTACATATCTCAGTCAACAATAAATGAAATAGAATGGATTAATTTTATCAGCAGTTCATCAGGACGTCAATAAAGAATATTGAGGATTTTATTGTAGTCTTTGCAACAGATTTTGTTGTTGGGATCATAGGTCAAATTGTATTTACGTTTACCCACTTCTATCCTCGGGTTTACCCAGGATCACATGAGCGAAGACAGAAAAGAGAGGAGAGCTTGTACGCTTCGTCATTTCTATCGCTCCGTCCATTTTCTCCTGAAAGGTTGCAAACTTTAGATCTTGCTCCTTATTAGCTGGCCGGCCTCGTGTCGCTAAAATTCCCCAGAAATCCGTAGGCAGCGGGGTGCGCTGCTCTTCAGCTGCGAGGTCGTCACCAAACAAAGTCGGTTCGGCTTGAGATCGCGTCGCTTGCAGTCCTGCCTCCCCCCCTGAAAATCAAATTACAAGCAACACCGAGCGTGTCAGTTCGTCTCTAATCCCCCGTTTACACAGAAGAGAACAGTTCATCAAAGCTTTGTGCTCAAAACAGCAATGCCCTGTTACAAGCTGAGATCATTTTGATTTGTTTTATTTTTATTTTCACCCCCTTCTCTCTCTCTCCATTTAATTGGATGCTTGATTAAATCTGGGTGTGATATGAGGGCTGCCCATGCGAGGTTCATCTTTGATTACTTTTCAAACAAATTATTTTCTATTATCCTACCATTTAGGGGCAAAATGCTCAATTTCTCCGGAAAAGCATAAGAGGCTAGAGCAGCCTTTGAGAAAGAAAAAAAAATTAAAATTCATATTTAATAGAGAGAAGATGAATGGGGCTTTGAGATGGAGGTAAGAAATTAGAGAAAAGATGAAACATTAACTTTGAAGAACAAGACGGAGCAAGTTTAGAGAAGAAGTTGGTATGAACTTTGATTTTAGCCATTTATTTTGTGTGAGTTTGCCTCGCTTACCAGAATGTTAGGGCCTGGTGGAAAAGGCTCAGAGGAATTAACTTCTGTGTCATACTGTATTTTTAAACCATGAAAGGATGGACATTCTATATTTTCCAGGCACAAAGAGACATTTTATAGCATAGTTAAGTGACTGTTACCTTCAGCTTTGATGAAAATACTGCATAAATTAAAATAACTTAAAAGAAATTTGACTTTGCATCATAGCTGCATCTGACACCTTGAAATTGACCCCTGTCTCTTTAAGAACCTCCCACCCTTTTTAACACCCCCTCTAGTCATCACAAAGACGCTCGACCATCTATGGAGCGTTGCAGTTTGTATAAAAACCTGAGTAGATGTGAGGTCCCGCCAGGTGTTTGCTAATATTGCTGCTGCCGCTAGTCTGCAGGAGCTGAGTGGGGGAGGCTCAGGAGAGGGTCGCCCTGTGGCGTGTGGGCTCGTCTGGAGACTTTGGGGAAATAGTCAGGTCATCTCAGGATCAGGCAGTAAGTGAATGGTTGCCATGGGATATTTAAGCATTGCACAAAATTTTATCAGTAAGAGACCATGCAACCGCGATTTAAAAAAAAAAAAAATTTAATGTATTTCATCTTTTGCCCAAAATAAATAAATAAAAATGTTTATTCTCAAGATTTTTCACATCTTTAGCAGCAGTGATGTATCCAGCTCTGTTTTTGCTCTGTGTTTTTGAATGCTCAAACTTTCAGATCCATGATGTAAGTCATATCCACTTCATAAACGAGGAGCAGGCAAACATAATAACTTCCTCATATTGCTGTGTTTTCTTGACAGTAGGCGATATGGACCCATCGAGTTGGAAAAATAACATGTTTTCTGCCTTTAAAATGTCATTGTCACCATCAAGTGATGCTAAAGGTTTTGTTCAGCCATGTGGGAGACAAAACAACTGCTACCATCATTACAGAACACAGTCAGTTTGTTTCTCTCTATTACCTTCTAACAAAGGTCAAACACATTTTGTCTTCTTTTCTCAAAGCTGCTTTTATCAAAAAAAATTCTTTTTGTATTTCTGCTGCACCTCCTCCTCTCTAAGGAGGAGGTGCAGCTGCACCTCCTCCTTAGAGAGGAGGTGCAGCAGATAAACATTTTTAGTATGTGTATGCAGCTGAATAAATGTAGCGCTCCAGACCAAAAACAACCAATCAGAGGCAGGAGGAGGGTCTTAGCACTGTCAATCAACCCGGTGTACATCTTGCTAAATGTGTTAATGGAAGAGAAACAAGTTACTAGTACAGGAAAGCCATCTTTGGTGGCTATGCTAGCTAGCTTGAGCATTCACAACGAGTTCTGCTACATGCAGAGAGTAGGAAGGGAGATGAAAATGGGCCAAATGGAGCCTGATTGACAGCGCTAAGACCCGTCCCTGGCTCTAATTGGCTGTTTCTAGTCAGCATTGGAAGCACTTCTTTCACTGATTATCCGTTTCATGCCACACTGTCACGACATAGTGACAGTTTCAACAAATATGTTGACTGCAGCTTTATGGTAAAAACAAAGTATTAATTTGCCTTTTATGCAAAACAATTAAAAATAAAAAACACTTTCCCTTCTGCTATAGTTTGAACCCATTAACTTTATTTGTGTTTTTCTTCAGGCGTTTGACGCGTTCATCTACATCTTCTTTGCCATGGAGATGGTCATAAAGATGGTCGCTCTGGGAATCTTCGGACGGCGCTGCTACCTTGGAGACACGTGGAACCGGCTGGATTTCTTCATCGTCATGGCAGGGTCAGAACTTCCTGTTCCCGTTGTTTGATCCTCCTCTAGGCGGGGTGGCACGCCCTGACGGGTGCAGTGAAAATTCACAAAGTGGAGCAGAAACATATGCACCAAATGTAAATAAGATGCAGAATATAGAACATATAGATCAAAATATAGCTGAATAATTGAAAGTTGTGTATCTTAAACATTGAACTTCACGCCGTACTGCAAACGTTCAGAATCGTAACCACAGCTTGCCAGTGCAGCACGTTTAAATCGTTCCAAAGTCCAAACGTAACCATGACTTATAGTGGCTCTATTTAAAGACTTGGCCCTTGAATCGCTTTTTTCGTCTCAAACTGCTTCGTCTTCCTGACACGCTCCTTTGGGCTCTCATGCATGGCTGATCATCCCATTGTTAAATATATATGGCAGCATTAAATATTAATATGTTGGTAGTCGCCGGCTCTCACCTGGGACAGCACCTCTAATAACGCGATGATGATGCGGCTAATCATCGTGAAATAATTCAATGAATCAGCTGGAATGAGCCTGTCATAAAACCTGCATCGGATTCCAGCTGCTGCTTATGAAAGGAATCTCGGACACGTCTCTTACTCCTGGAATGACGTTCTTATGAGGAGTTTTTAAACATTTCACAGGCAAATGGTTTCCATATATCGGGTCATGTTTGTTTTATAATGACATTTGTTTAAAGATCTGAAACACAGTTACTAGAAAAGCAGAAGAAACCTTTGAGGGGGTGAATATTTTTTCACAGATGACTGACTCTTTGAGATTTTCAGTTTTGTTCATTGTATCTGAGCTTGTGGGGAACAGAGCTATATTTTCTAATTTCTTCTTCTTTCTTGCAGCCTGTAAATAATGCTTAGAGCATCTGTCATCCACAGTAATTTACTTTAAGCACATCAGGCTTTTTTTTTAACTTTAGTTTTACATTATTAATAATAAATGGATTATGAAATTTAGCAAATGTATGTAAAAAAAAAAAAAAAAAGCAAAAAGAAACTGACATCAAGGACCATGAAGGACTTAAATGACCACAAATCGAATAATTAAATTCTGCAGAACGCCTTAGTGCTTCTGTCTTAGGCAAAAGGTCACTAACTGTGTTTCCATTAGTAAGATTGTGCCAATTAGAATTATGAAAATGAATTTGCTTAATGGAAATATTCCAGTTTTGAAAAACTCAAGTTTTTCAGTGAAATGTTTTTTGCGCTAGGATGAACTGTTTTTTTTTTTTTTTGTTTATCCATATTTAAACACTCTTTTTGCATCACACTAGTCATGTGACCAACAGTCAGATGTTACTTCTGCCCAAAACCATGAAGAAGACAACAGGAAATTGTAGGTGGAAGAAGTTTGATTCAATTTTTTTTTCTGTTTTTTTGTACGTGTTCAATAGCTCTCCTGTGAAATCGCTGATGACAATTTCCCCAAAACGCTACATAAGTAGCCGTAGGCGGGGCTTGTGGCTCCACCACCTGAACATGACGCTGACGTCTCCTCTGATTGGCTGATAGATGATGAGCGCTAGCACCACGGCTGAATTATGAATATATCTCATGTAACCGTTTACATCTGTACATCCATAAGTTAATTTATTATAAATTTGTGTTTTTTCAACATTAGCAGGATATAGACAGTGATTTGAGAACATTTGTAATGGAAACACAGCTACTGTCAAAATGTGATGCAAACTTGTGGCTAAAATAAATTTTAACTCATGATTAATTGTTTGACTCTACAATGTAGGTTCTGTTTTTTTTTGTTGTTGTTTTGTTTAGATTGTTGGTTAGTTTATTGTAGCCCATAAATTCCCTTAATCAGTAAAAAATTAGGGAAGCACAATATGTCGACACTGACATCGGTATCGAGCATATTGGTTTGGGTCCGATTGATAAAACTGGGCCAGCAGATAAACATTTTTAGTATGTGTATAATATCTGTAAAAATCAGTTATCAGCCATGTTATCAATATTAATATTGAGTATCTATATTGGCCCACATTTTCATATGGGTGCTGCATCCCTAGTAAAAATGGTTCCCACCATTGGTTACTAGATTCAAAGTAAACGTAAAGAAATTGATCATACCGACTTACCAAAGAATGCTGGGACTGTAGATTTCTAACATCTCACTTTCCTAGTGAATTGAAGTTATGCAGAGTAACTGGAGATATTAAGTGACCTGGCTTTATGAATCCCAATAAATTATGTTCAAATATGTAGGAAGTTACCTGTGTCCGGCCATTTAACCAAGGGATCGTTTCTGTCCTGTCTTGTGAGGAGGGAGAACATCTGGGTGTGGAAACCCTGAGGCTGTCCAGTTACAGGTCATTAAACTTCTTGACTCCTGCTCAGGTCACATGTTCTGTCAAAAAACTCTGTGATTTGGTGTGAAGGTTTTGTTCCATCGGTGGACGCCGCAGACAGTCTTAGCAGACAGCCTTTCTCCTTCTCGTGTTTATTTCCGTTAATATATTCATAGAATAATCTCAAAGAAAGACAAAAGGCGGCTCAACTTCTAATCTCAGTCAAGTGGAAATGCTTAAATTCATTCCTAAAAGCTAAAATTTAACGTGTTCCTTTAATTTATGTTTTTGCAGGAACATGTCTTTGCTCTTTACTAGGATCTGTTTTTACAAGTAAATACCCCTCATGTCTTATCAGGCGACAAACTCACATTCTGAAGTGAAAATATCTTGTTTAAAAATGTCAAAACTTGTGGGAGTGGCATGAGTCGAGAGTGAAGTAAAAAAATGATTTTGACAAAGAGTCAAAAGATTCTCTGAAGTCTGAAGAAATCATAACACTTTACGCCAAAACTGCTGTAGCAGATCCTCACATCCTCAGCCTTAAACACTAACATCTAGGCTTTAAGGCTCTGCAATAAAAGTCTTTTTTATTTATTGATTTTTTTATGAAGGCTTGATTTAAAGATTGCAAACAGAGGTAGATGAACACACTGACATAGAGGTGACTAAACTGGTTTTAATTTCAATTTCATCTCTAACGCTTTTCTAATCTGAACTTGAGAGCTTGTTTGCAAAGATGACAGGGAAAACTTCTGTCTCTGTAGCGACATAAACTCAGACTCTCAGCCGTCTCTGCAGCGGAAGATGATTTTGTCTTTAAAATGTCTTTTTAACATAAAATGCAAAGAAAAAGTTTGTTTGTTTGTGGCTGTAACAAGACATCCGGGATGTCTTTATTACATTTTTTCTGGTTTTCCTTTTTCCTCTGAATCCTCCCTTTTATTCCCCCATCTCTTCTTTTTTTCTCAAAATGGAAGTACGTTTTTTTCCCCACTGTCATTAAGATGGTTTTCTCTTGACTTTCTGGCTTTTATCTTTCAGTGGTACAAAGTTTCAGCCTTAAGGCCCAAGGGGCTTTTGCATAATGTTTGATTTAATCCCTTTTTCCCTCTGATTCCGAACATTTTCAGCTCTAATATTTTTCCTCATCCTCTTGCTCCTTCTCTCTCTCTCTGTCTCTCCCTCGGTCATCATCTCTTAAGTAAAGTGGAGACCTTTTCCCTCATCTTTGGGCCAAATCCCGATGCTTAGCGGAGGCACGGCAGACGAATCCCACTGCCATTCCCCGATTATGCTCTAATATCTCACCGGCCGCATGCAGAGTGTGTAGCGATGTGGGAAAACGCCGCGCCCTCCCCTGGGGAAACTCGTGTTGCAAACGCAAACCGAACCGTAAGCAATCTGCAGGAAGGAGTCGACGAGCAGCGGGAGTTGAGCTTGGATTGCTCAGATCGAAGCCACGCATGGTTAAAAATGAAATCTGAGGGTTTTTTTTTTTAAACTTGGCTGAGAGTGGAGGGGGCGGCTGGCCAACCTAAAACCAAACGCTTCCTTTCGTACAACATCTTTCTGACAACTACGTTATACAAGATACATCATGACTGACATGTTTCCAAAGGGTGAATACTTGGTTATCGTTGTGTAGTTGGGCTGCAACTAATTAGTAAACAATTATTCTGTCAGTTATTTGAATTTTGCGGGATTCACCACATTTTTCATTCAACCACTTTAGTGTTTCCATGTACTTTTAGAAATACAATATAATATGCAAATGAACAAATGATTCAGTTCTTTTGTTAAACAGGAAAATATAAACATTTTATAGCCTAAAATGCAACAACATGACATAGTGACTGTGAACCAGGTGAATTTATCAATGCCACTAAAGATGTGTTTATTGTAAATCCAAACTATATGTGTATTTCTGACCAGTTTTGGTTTAGATACTGCCCCGAATATGTTGAATATTTTAAGTGAAGGGTCTTTTTTTGAATTCATATCGTCCAGTTGGTGATTAATTGATCACTAACTTAGCTGACAATTATTTCTACACTCGATTAATCGCAATCTGATTAATCCGATCATTCATTTCAGTCCTATTGTGTAGATTAGATTATCATTCAAAAATGGTTTAATTTAAGTAATTCAAAGCAAGTTGCTGCGTAATATCTTCAAAGTGAATCTGTTCGTCGGAGTATTTATACACAAAGTGATCAATTTAAATGGCTAGTGTAAAATTCACTTCTTTTTTTCTTTCATTTTTTACAAAATAGAAAGAAAATAACATCTATATCTAGATGTTATTGATCTGTAAGAAATTTCTTCCTAAAATACAGAAAAACATCCACCAACATGCCAGATTTCGCCACCCAAAATCCTTCAGAGGGGCACAAATTGCCCCCAGACCGCACTTTGAACACCCCGGTGCTAATCGCTCCTCGTTACACCCAGTGTACTACGCCATGCTTGACACACTATTAGTCCGAGACTCGGCCCAATCGCAAACAACTGTCGCAGTGCTGGAAAACTGGCTGAAAATGCACCAAAAATAGCCCAGTGCAAGCACGGCCAGATGGAGGTGAAGCGATAAGGCTACATCCTGTTAGAGACGCCGTGCTAATCTGTTAACGATCAAACCTCTGCACCAAAGTTTGCCTGTGGCAGGCTGCAAAAAAAACCCATTTTTTTGTCACAAAAAAAAAACACACTGGACATTTTAAAAAAATAGAGCATGAGACTGTGCAGTCTGCTTCAGGTAGCCATAACTAGCATGCCTTCCACCTCTGCTCGCTGTCAGCATTGTTTTCCCCAAAGTGACTCTGACTCGCCTTTAAACAAATTAATTTCTACATTTTCTACAAAGCAACTCGGAGGCAACCAATCCTGTGTCCCTGACACACTTCCTGTGTTTATATGTAGCTGTAGAAAAGTGTGTATTCTCTATATTTAGAGGTGTGTGTACTCTTTTGTCAGCCTGTCTGGTGGGATGTGCTTGGGTTAGGCTATCGGCGTGTGCAGAAGAAGCTCCTGAGGCCTCAGAGCTCCTACAGACCCATCTGACCTGCTCTATCTGTCTGCAACACTCAGCAGAAGCAGCATAGCAGAGAAAATATTCCATTTGATCACACTGCGAGTGCGAGGATTTGTGTAATTTAGTCCCCGTCCCCCACCAAAAAACGTCAAAGTATAATGCCAGAGTTTGTAATTTTGTGAATTTCTCCTTTTTTTTTTTTGCACCCCTAACATGAATCAGAACCAAGAATTATCCATCTAATATCCATTTAATATGTTCGTGTTAAAGATTTATCTGTTTCCATGTAAGACCTGCCAAACTGAGATACTCGTGGTCCACTTTATGCATGCCCACACGCAACATCGGCCGACTCGTTCTCCCAGTTCATATCTGCCATAACTCCGGGCTAATTCTGCTAAAATTTACCCTCACAAAGCAATTACATTTTCACTTGGCATTAAAAAAAGAGAAGAAAAAAAAGTACTCCGAGGGAACTGAACCAGAGTTTGCTGCCTTATATGCAAATAAAGACGTAGGTGTTGAAACAGTGAGCTGTTAGCTAAGCAGACAACAAGACATAACCTTCTGCTGATCCATCTGTAACATCACCGTTTATGTTCTTGATCACCTGGACTGGGTTCTAATTCAAACACGAGGTGTAAACGCTGCTGTTACTGTGGCTACAAGCTCTTGATGAGGTTAATTAAAGGGGAATTGAACTTTACATAGGTGTACAGGTAAGCTCCAAATGAGCTTAACATGGATTTACTGTTGTTTTTCTGAAACCAAGAACACTGCTGTGTTTGTTTTATGATTCAAAATGACTTTTACCAAAAGATAATTAGACAACTTACAAGGAGGTTCTAGACACACAACAACAAAAACTGCAAAAACACAAAATCTTACCAAATATTTTTGTCGAGTGCAAATATCTTAATGCACTTGACGTAAGACAAAACTAACTTACAAGTAACATTTCAGCAAGACATAGGAGCTTGCTTTAATATTAAGTAGTTCCTTAATATTGATGAAAAAGTACTACTTCCATTGGCAGGTTATTTCACTTGTTATAGGAGTTAATTGACAATAATAAATGTTCACAACAAAGAAGCTTTGGAGTTTGTTTTTCAGCCATTCCTGGGGATGATTTGATCGATCTCATACCAAGTAAATACAGCATCAGTATTGCGATACCGATACTTTTTTAATCCAGTTTGATATATTATCAAACTTCTGACCGCTTGGGTGTGTTTGTTGTTTTTTTTTTTTTTTAAATATCTTCATAAAACTCAGGACAGGGGTGCTGTGGTGGCACAGGGGTTAAAGCACAATCCATATAAGGAGGCCTCAGTCCTCGACGCGGCTGTTGCAGGTTCGATTCCCGGCCTGGTGACCTTTGCCCCTTGTCTTAAGTCTCTCTCTTTTTACCTACTTTCCTGTCTGAGCACTTTCAAATAAAGGCCACCAGAGCCAAAGAAACAAAGAACAAAAAAACCAGGACAGAATCAACAGGAACAATAATAACAATAATAAAGAACTAAACTGAATGTCTGAGATAAGTCAGAATTGTTTGTTTTTTTTAGTGTGCCCAATAAAAAATCCATCTAACACCCTAAGTTACTGAGCTAACACTAACAGAACCTGGCAGTGGTGCCACCCGTTTGTCAGGACGTTTAACTTCCTGTCTGTTCACACATCCACGCTGCTCTACCTACAGGAACACCAGCTTGTTCCTGTAGAACATTTGCGCTGCGTAAATGTCATATCCATGAATCAAACAGATGCTGGGAGGATTACACGTTTTAACAACTTCACTCACATTGTGAACTGTCAAACCTTTCACTGCTAAGAACAGCAGACGGAAGGGCATCCCTGATGGAGATCTGCACCGACTGAACATCACAGCTTTTATGAAGGTGGGACTTCTTGCAAGGTTGCTGTTTAGATTAAACTGCAGCAAGTGAACCCCATCAAATGGCAGCTGTGTTTCTGTGTGTGTGTTTACTGCAGTCGGTTTTCTGAACCATTACTCACACTGATGGAACTCTGGTGTCATCTTGTGAAAGGGCAGATTAAGAGTGCATCGCGACACAATAACAAAGACGTTTGCCACACATTTAAATAATAATAAAGTGACCTTCCGCGAACACACACCAGGCCTTCCAGCACCGCATGCATTGCTTATTCATGAGTAAACAGCTGCAGTGACAACTCAACTGTTAGCTGTTGTATGTTGTTGCTCTGACAAGTCCAAAATGTGAAAAGACGATTTACATGTATATACCAACAGATTAATATTCATCACAGAGCAATATTCCATACACCAACCATTTAAGTGAAGACTATAAAGACTATAAAGTAGGGATGATTTTGGATTTTTTGCTGATATCCGATATGCCGATACACTAAAACTCATTTGGCCGATACCCGATTCTAATACCGATATTTTTTTTGCCTAGACCTACTTACTGAAACTATATGGCTTTCTCTACTGTGGAATTAAAATACTGCATTAAGTTTGTCAGTTTAGCCTGCTACCAAATGCAAATACTAAATAGGAAGCTAAAAGTGCAACACTGTCAACTAGCATCATGTTTAAATTTGTTCATGACATTTGCTCTGTTTAAGACAATGACGACACTGAAACTTGCAAATTTGGCGTTGTGCTGCAGGCATTATTGTCTCTGGTTTGTTAGATAAAAACAACACATTTTATATCAGAGTTATTTTGACGGGACGGCCGATATCCGATTTTAAACTTTACAGCTAATACAGGCCGATGCTAACACAATGCCGATAATATTGTGCATGCCTACTATAAAGTATTATAAAATATCTACTGGTATAAATGCAGAATGCAAGATGCACGGCATTCTCTGTTGGTCAAAACAAATGTAGTAAAATTTAAGAAGAGCTTTTTGCTTAGCCTCATTACATGGCTCAAACTAATGAGCCAGATTAAAATAATGCATTTCATTTGTAGTAATAGCTGTTGTATTGGAAGAGATTTGGGTAGAAACACAGATAAACAAGGTACCCATGCAACACATGTTCTGTATCTGAAGATCAAATCAAATCAATTTCTATTTGTACAGTACATTTCAGCAACAAGGCATAAAAATACAAAATTACAAACTGATAAAACACAGTCAACAATTGAAACTTTACATTTTGCCATCATTACACATCAGCTTGTTGAGTAATGGTTTATTGATTATGTTTCCAAAGCAACTCTAAACAGGTGGGTTTTTAGTCTAGACCAGTGGGGCCCAGAGTGGGTCCTGGAGGGCCGGCATCCTGCATGTTTTAGTGCTCTCCCTTGTGTCTGATTTCAAAAAGAGAACAATCACTGTAATTAACTTTACATACTTATGTCTAGAGAAAAAATTACATTGACTGTTTATGTCTTGATTTCACCTACATTAGTGGGTATGTATATGTCTAAATAGACAAAGTGAATGTTTTCCTAGTTAAAAAGAAGAACATCATTAATATAAAACTTTGAACAAGTATTTATGGAAATTTACTCGGGATTTCTTTAGGATTTCTTGTTTTTTTTCCACTTGACATGTTTTATGCTTCTTAAGTCAATCTTCTCTCAGGAGTTACAGAGGGGAAAAAAAGGCTTTAGTGTCTTTTCAGTAAAGAGACAAACTGTTGCCTCGTGCTTGCTGAACAAGCAGATGTGAGGTCTTAAGAACCGTGTCTTACATGAATAATCAGCTCTTATTAAAATGTATTTTTGTGAAAGCGTCGGGGATTACGCGCTGTCTCCCCGAGTTAATTTTTCTCTTATGCCTACTTAAATGCACCGACTGTCGCTTGTTTCTTTGATGACCGATGCATGTTGACTGAGCCGCATAAGTCGAGAGACAACCTGGTGAATTCACAACAGTTATTTTAGCAGCTTATTTATTTTCCTTTTTATAGTAAAATGACTTATTGACGTCGATAGCCAGGCGCTGTGGAGACCGTGTCATTTGTAGCAAAGATTTTTCTGGCTGCTCAACATTTGTATTTTACCCTGAATGCACCATGAAGGCGAAGGAAAGAAATCAAAATGATGACGTAAGAGGAGAGAAGACAGGTTTGAATCATCCGTAGCCAACCTGCTTGATATGTTAGTGGTTTATTAGAGAAGTTCCTAAACTTTTCCACACTGCGGCCCCCAGAGAATATGTAATATATGAGAATATGCTACAAAATATGTAAAGAAACATTGCATTTTACCATTTATTTTTCTCACTATTCAATAATTATTGCATTCATTTAACATTATAAAATTCCTCAACTCTTCTGATTTTGGTCGGTGGTGGAAAATTGATATAAGGTAACATATTCTGACTTTATTAATGTTAATGTCAATCCAGTAAAAAAAAAAAAAAAAAAATCCACCACTATCCTCCCTTTTGATAAGAGAATACGTAATATTTTTAGATTAATCCTATCAAATTTTATTTCATCTCCACACTTTGCTGGACGGTTCCTTCTGTCATTTCCATGACAGAAATGTTTTTTATTTTGCGCTGGCTTGCTGTGCCAACTTCCAGAAACAGGATTCAAACGTGAACAAAAAGATCCTGAGGATTCGTCACCCAACCCAGAGCAGGAATTAGAGTAAACTTGGAATCCAGAGAAACTCCTAACAGTTTGTATAAAGAAACTACTCATTACCTTAGATCAACACTTAGCATTAAACTTTTAATATCGGAGCAAGACCAAGAGAAACTACTTTTTATCAGAACAAGAATCCAGAGAAACCTCAACTCGTTTATAAATTACAGACTGCTTAGTCTTAAACATGGGGAAGTAATTTATAGTATCATACTTTTTTGTTGTCTTTTTTTTCTCTCCTTTTTGCTCTTTAATTTATTGTTTGTCAACAATACTATCGTTTCTCGCAATAACGTCTGGAACAATGTATCGTACAGCAAAATTTGCTGTTGTGACAGATTAAATCATAGTGATTGAAAAACAGATTATGATTTAATCTCATTTTTTCTCTCATCTTCCCTCTCTGAGCCCTCCTATTCGCTCCCTCTGGTCCACTAGATGTGTTGTACTGTCAGGTTGGAAATAATACCAAAAAAAGAAAAACACAGCAGGACTGAAGAATTGGAGCATACGAACGGGAGAGTTGGAGTTGGAGAGCAGGAGACTAATGAAAGATCTTGTGAGGTGAAAAGTTGGGTGGATAAAATACGAGACCCGGGATGATGGCCGCGCGTCCGTGAGCTCCGCCTCACTCCTGTAGCTTCTCTCTCTGACTTTATAACTACTTCTGGGAGACACAAATGTACCGCGCTCATTAATTTTATTTTAATAATTGATGCTGTCTTCTCCAGGAGGAGTTTGGTCTGGACTGCAAGCATAAAACGAGACGTTTAGAGCTCTGAGGTAATTGCCACGATAGTATATTCCTCTCCATTAGGCCGGTGTTCGGATGGTTCTTTCAATATTTATTTAGCTGTAATATTTTCCTGACCAAACCCATCGACACACAGGATCCTCAGCTGAACCTTTCTGACTGCCTATTGCCATTCTTGGCCGTAGTCAGGCGCCTGGCCTTAATTAGATAGCTGTGGTAATACATGTTTAGGCCATTGGAGAACAGCTCTTTTTGGCCGCTAATTAGCATTAGCAACTGCTTTCAAAGGTCTTACTCTTAAATAAAATCCAAACCCTGGTATTGCAACCCAGATTAGAGCAGCACTGAACTTCTTCAGCCTCCTTTTATTCTATTTTCTTCATACAGAACCATACTTAGGCGTCCACATGCAGTCTGAAAAAGACCGTTGGGTTAATTGGTTTCTGTAAATTGCTCTCAGTGGAGTTTGTGCATGAATGAGTTTTTTTTTCGCCCTGTGTGTGTGTGTGCGTGCGCGGGTGCGTGTGTGTGTGTGTGTTGCCCTGTCATGGACTAGCAACCTGTACAGGGGCGCCTCTCGCTCAACGACTGCCAAAGATAATATTTCTATTCTGCGTAACAATTTCTACTACAGTTTTTTGTTGTTGTTTTTGATTTTTTTGACTTTTTGACTTTGAACACAAAAGTTTGGTAAGTAGTCAGGCTATATCAGGGTTACAATAGTTTAGGGTTTTTCATTATAGCTTAGTGCAACGCTAATTAAGGCAAGGCGCCAGACTACGGCCAAGTTTGGTAACAGGCAGCCAGACAGGTTCGGCTGAGGAGCCTGTGTGTGTGAATAAAACACGACCAACAGACCAACGTTGTGTCATTAAAGGAAAATGCCGTGAACTCTGACCTAGCCTTCTGTTTGTGTGTGCTATTAGCACATTTTTGTCTGAGGAAGAAGCTGTAGAAAGAGAGGCTGGCTTCCTCCTGTCATGATCGGGGTTGAGACATGATCCCGCCAGCAGCAGTGATTTCATTCTTCATGGGTCAGCAGCTGGACCCACACAGCTGCTCACAGGCCTCCCTATTGAAGCCTGGGTCAGCAAGACCCAGAACCGCCCTACACCAAAAATGTTCAGGGAGGCTGGTTGGACTGAAAGGCAAATGACTCGTTCTCTATTGCCTGTAACAGCTGCTGTGTTTCCATTGACCATTTAATTGAGCAAATGGACATTTAAAAATGAATTTGCTTAATGAAAATATGAAAATTAAAAAAAAACAACACACAACTAGTTTTTTGATAAAGTTTTGGAACTACGATGATGTGTTCTTTTTTTCTAATATAAATTGGTTTACTTCACAAAACTGCAATGGAAACACTCATTTCGCATCGCACGAGCCACAAGATCAACAACCAGAAGTTACTACTGGTGGAAACCATGAAGAAGACGACAGAAAGTAGTTGGACGATGGTTTTTAATGACTTATCGCATGAGCAAACTTATTCACGTGTGATTTTATTTGCGTTACCTATTAATGAAAACACTGCAATTGCGAAATTGTGTTTTTTCAACATGAGTGGAGGACTGACAAAGTTTTGCGTGAATTCGTAACAGAAGCCCATCTGGCGAGTTCTTTTTTCTCCTGGGATTTCATTTTGTGAACAAAACTATTAAAGAAAACGTGTGATACAATGGCGAATCATTTTTCCCAAGAAAGATCACAACAACCTTGAATCATTGACATGAAGTACTTTATTTTATTTTCCTTAGAGGGCGACTTTGTTTGCAGCAGAGTCTACCAAATCTAAAAACATCTAAACAGAATCTAAACATTTACAAAACGATATCGGGACTCTTGGCACTGGTCGGCACCGTGAATAATTTAAAACTCCAAATGTTACAGAAATAAAAGAGCTGAAGGACAGATTTGATCTTAGCCTTTAGGCATCAGTAAACATCCTTAATGAAGAACAAAGAATGCTGAGAGTCTTGCATGTTTTATTTTTGCCCTCTTCGAGGCTCTTTTTTTATTTTGAAGGTCTGATTGAGGTCTCTCAAAGCAACGTGAAGTAGTGCGTTCAGTGTCAAGAGAGAAAATATAAGAAATGAGCAGGAGCAGACTGTCCAATGTTCTAACTGGTGGAATTTATTCTTTCCCGTGTTTCTTTTCTGACACCAAACTTTTTTAATTTTACTGGAATACTACAGAATTATTTTTTCTTGATTTATTTTGGGGCTGGCAAAAAAAAACAACAAGAAAAAAAACAACAACACATTAGGAATGCATTACCGCCACCAATTGGTACGGAGTGTGGCCCAGAATGTCTGTTTAGATGCTTGATTGATTCCTTTTCCACTCCACCATTTGATTTAATAGGCGTAGGAATTACGTTTGTAATAGTTGATTTTTTTGAAGAACAACTAAGTTTCTTTCCAAGTCATCGTTAATATCCTGACAATTCCTAAAAGACGATTCCTCCAGGTCATAGGTCAAGTGTTTGAAAGTGAATAATTCTCCAGGGCTTTTTAATCATCTGAAAAAGAAATCACACATTCTCTCATGGAAATCTGCTTAATACGAAGAGTTGGAATATTTTAGTAAAAGTAGAACATTTGTGTCAAATACCTGAAACTTTCCTCCGTTTCTCATACTTTCCTTTTGTACCTCTTGACAACAGTCTGCCCTCTCACTTCCCCAGCGCTGTCTTTTTTATTTTTTTTTTATTTAAGTCTTCATGCAGCTTTTTTATTTCTGTTCAGGGAGGTATATATATATATATATATATATATATGTGTGTCTATTGTTCTCTTCTCTCTGTCTGTCTGTTCCTAAAGTTGTAATTATCTCCAACACTTGATAAAAACCTCAGCCTCTCTCCTGCTCTCCCTCTCAATCTGACTTTATTGCCTTCATTATATTGCACTTAATCAACGCTGGGCGCTTTTTCAGCTCTGTTTCTGATCTCTTCCCTCCCTCCCCGTCTTGTGCTTCTTCTCCATCTCCTGTCGTATTTGTTTTCTCCTCTGATTTTACGGCAGCCTCGCCTCGTATTTCCCGCTCTCTCCAGCTGTCTTCCGTACCGCGGGCGAAGTATATTGTCAGTGTAATGAATTGTCAAAAAATGGGTCAAATAGCAAAACGCGTTCTCTTTGCCTTCCCCTCTCGTTTTCCATTATCGCACGCTGTTCTTGGGTTTTACCTGATGCCAGAGTTTCCCCTCCGCCTCCCGTTTTCGCCGCCTTTCGTAACTCTCGGCTTTCATCTCAGACGGCTCCACATTCAGTCTCGGGGCCTCTTGCTCTCTCTCTCGCTCGCAGATGCCTCCGGACCAACAGGGCGCACTTTGATGCAGCAGCAGAGCCACTTTGCAAGAGCCCAGGAGGAGTGTGACATTCTTCTTCTTTTTTTTTTTTTTTTCTTCTTTTTTTCACCTGGATCCAAATGCGATGCCTCGTGGTCAGCGAACAATTAAAAAAATAAATAAATAAAAGCGATAAAAATCAGCGTGTTTGCAGAGATATCCCTGGAAGTTTATTTGAGTAAGTAGAATTAAAAAGTCAATTTATCCAAGCACATTATTCATATCACTCCCAGCACAGCAGGACCCGGGCTGTGTGGGGATGTGTGTGTNTGTGTGTGTGTGTTTCTGTCTCTGCTTTCTAATGGGAACAAATCTGGATGGATGAAATGGATAATGAATCATCTGAGGGTGCAACTAAAGAGGAAATTACCACTAAATCGTAACGCAATGTTAATTATTATCGTCTGTTTTTTGTTGTGTGTGTGTGGGTGTGTGTTTTCCAGGATGGTTGAATATTCCCTGGATTTGCAGAACATCAACTTCACAGCCATCAGGACGGTGAGGGTGCTGCGGCCTCTCAAGGCCATCAACAGGGTGCCAAGTAAGTGGCCAAATCTCCTCAGACTTAATTTTCTTTTTAAGTTCTGAGTTAAAAAAACTCATTTTTATTTCATTTGCTGTTTATATTATCACTCTGTTCTTTGGCAGTTTTGTTGTTCCGTACTCAACTTATCTGGGTTTCTGAAAGGTTGTGTCTGCTGCAGGACATTTTGTAATAACAGTGTGTCGATCCAAACCCTTTTTGTTTTTTGATTGTTGTTTGTTCCTGCTTTGATAACTGAGGAATAAAGTGATTTTTTTTAAATTTTTTATTATTTACTACTTTATTTATGTGACTTTACCATTTTCTAACTTTAATTTAGAAAGTTTATCAGAAAATATCTGTTTTTATTTCTGGGTTTAGTCGTATTGAGTCGACTGGCCGTGTTTAAAGGCATGATATGTAGTCTACATATAGTAATATTTACTTCAAAATGTATACATGTGAACACCTTCATGGTTCTTCATCTCCATCATTTATTAGAAATGGTTTAATTCCGGGTTTGACAGGTTTGGAAGCAGGCTGGGTCGAAATAATACGAATTTTTAAAACTGCAACATGAGCATTGAGTTTGTGTTATCAGTGACGTGCGGCGAGGTGCAAAGCTGGTGAGGCACTGACTTAATCATAATCAGATACAGAAATATAGACCACCTGCATGGTATTGTTTACGTAATTACATTTTGCACATGCTGCGGGCCATCCATAGCCGCGCTGCCACCGTAGAATAATTCTGTCAACTCAATGAAACCTGGACATGTTGATATTATTAATTTCGTGCTGTGCTCTACAGAAAAGGGAAAAAAACGTTGAAGTACAACTCAAAACCACGTCTTTCTCGCTCTCTGTATTGGCCAGGCTACCCACAGACTTGTTGCCATAGGAACTAACAACAACGCCTCTAAAAAAACTCTGAAATATTTCCCACACAAAGAGCAGTACAGTCAGTCTGTTGCAGTAGTATGGTTTTAGACTCAATGTTTATTTTGCAATTATTAATAAGTGATTGCTGTGGTAAGAGGAGAAAACTATAAAAATTATAATTTATACAACAAGCACCACTTCAGGAGAACATTCTGCGAGATACATCCCAAAGGCCTTTCTGTTGAGTTACTTTGGATGTGTAGTTGTTACCTTTCTGAGCTATTCTCTATAACTAAACCAACCAGGAAGTTTATGCTTCAAGATTTTGAGGACTAATCAAAATCTTGAAAATGAACGGCCCACGAAGAAAACTGTCAATCCAGAGGGGGATAAAAAAGGAAAAAAGCTTCCAACAGTCAAAAGCGTCAATGAAATGATTAAAACGCGCCTTTGAAGCCGGTCACATCAATTCAAATTGTTTTGCTGAAGTTGATGTCCTTTTGATGAGAACCGTCTGAGCGTTTTTGCTCGGCACATTTTTTTTTCCTTTTTCTTTTTCTTTCGTGTTGATATGACTAAATTGTGCTTAGCAGGCAATCACTCTAAGTGGTTATGAGTACTCTCTAAGTTGGATGCTGGTGCTTGAAGTTAATGTTTTGCTTCCTTTGTAATTGCTTGCTGCGCACCACCCACCGCTCATACATCTGCAGCGCAAACGAAGGTCTTTGTCTTCCTGCGTCTATAAAAGTGAGGGAAGCCAGTATGGCTGGAGAAAAAGAAATGCGGTTTTATTCGTATTTCTTTTGTTTTTGTCACAAATCATGTTGTGAAACGTCAATTGATCCTTTTTTTTTATCATGTTCTAAATTTTCTTTAATTTAAAATTTATTTTACCAAAATTCCATGTGCTTGTTTTTATGTCATTCTTACATCCTTCCTTTACCACAGCGATTCTTTTTTTTAACAATATTGACACCAGTTCAGTATAACATTTTGATGGCCTGTCTAATAGTGTATTGATCCAATTGTTTTACTGCTACTGTGAGTTTCTGGCATGATTTGAGAAACGGTGTGTGTATGAGTCGGTGTTGCTACACGAAGTGTTCGAAAAGCGTGTGACGGTGCGGAGGGAGAGCTGAGAGATGCGATCGGGTCAGCCCAGTGTCGGGAAATGATCGAACCGGGTCGGCCGGGTCGGTTAACATAATTGATAATGGCCCAGAGTATTCTGTTCAGCTCTGCCGAGAGGTCAATTGACTGCAGTGATGCATGTCACTCTAAGCAAACTGCACTCATGAGGTAAATACACAACATCATTCATGAATTTCATGCTGGCGTTTAAAGGGGCAGCGTTATGTAAATTTGACTTTGAGCTAACGTCACGCTATTCTCTCATCAATTTCAAGCTGTCAAATTACAAAGCCCAGATTCTTTTCAGTCATATTTGAGATGTATGGCTTTTTTTTAATGATAACTGGAAGGTGACATAGTGACTTGATTGCGCTATAAAATGTCACTATGTGTTGTAAATTGCATCATACTGCCCCTTTAGGAGAATCGCTGTAAGTATAAAGTGGTTTCTAAATGTTTTGGTTTGGCATAGCTTTCAAACCTTTATTTTTTTCCCCCCTGTCTTGTTTGCATGCCGATTTGTTTTGCTTCCGAGACATCGAGGGCAAAATGTTAATTCAGCGTCCCCTGATCACCAACGGTGTCATGGCGTCCTGAAGAAGAGATAATCAGCCTTATGCACTTGACTTCACCTCTCGTGGTTGGTAATGTTCGTCATAATGTCAGTCTCCTTCCACTTGGTCTGACTCTAGCTTTCTTCACCGTCTTTTCCTATATCATTTCCATCTTTTCATCTCATCTATCTCTCCACGGTAAAGGCACTAGTCATCCACTGGGAGTAATTTGTTCCACAGGGAGAGAGAAGGAAAGGAAGGGGAAAATAACCTGTGATCTTGTCCTTTTAAATTGTGAATTGTGGAGTCAGGAAGGCTGAGCTGATCATCAGAGACAGCAGGACCATAACATTCTCATCAGATATTTATGTCTTTATACATAACTCTAATGGAAATATGTGTAGGAATTGGCTTGGTTTTAAGCCAGATTCCAGGTGTTGGGTTTGTGCTACTGAACTAACAGGATGCTCTCATGTAATGAACTGCAAGGACACAAATTCATAGCAAAGCAATAATAATGCAGAACTTCCTCTTTGACATAGGCAATTAAGAAACAAACGCATGATCAGCAGCTAATGGATTGAAGAGTAGAACGCTACAGAATAGTTGATTAAAAATGTCCTCATTGAAGCAAATATTGATCAGCATCATATCATTATTTTACATAAAATAATCAACAAGATGATGGCGAGCATTAAAGCTGAGCTGGCAAATATAAAAATACACAATCGTTAAGTAGAATCCAGCATTTTTACTAAGGACATGGAATTTGGGTTGGGGAAACTTTTGCACGAAGGAAAAATTGGAAGGTGATGGGATTGTGGGGGTTAAGCGAAAGAGATAAATGGAGTTGGGAAGATGGGATTATCCAGCCTTACGAGGGATGGGTGGAGATGGAGCGGAGGGAGGGAGCGATGACGAGAGGAGAGATGCTGGGGAACCCACATGAACAGGTCATTACAATGATTGATAGACGCGAGGAAGTGCAGGGGACGCAGGGAGGGAGTCATCTGTTGAATAGAGATAAAGCAAGAGGGGCAAAAAGGACGAGAGGCGTGGCGTGAGGGGAATGAAGGAAGCGGCGATTATGAATGATAAAAAGAGAACGCGTAATCAGAGCAATGCTGATTTTTATTTCAGTGGATTTGTTAGCGTTGCGGTCGCCGTGTTCTGTGAAACAGAAAAAAATTGTGATTCAGGTGTAAACGGAGAGATTGCTGATTCATTTACAAGTTTGAGTGTTTACAGTTTCTGTCAGATCTCGAACTGATGAAAGACACAAAGTACGGCCAGAAGCAGAACGTTTACACACCGATCAGTAGGCAATGTGGGGATAAGTGCCTTGCCCAGAGGCACATCGACGTGTGGCAGGAGGAATCTGGAATCAAACCGGCAACCTTCCAATTGCAAGACAATTACTCTACCCACACAGTCGCCTGCGTTAGAGTATGCATTCGAACTAAGCTAATATCACATATTTTCAAAATTCATTAAACACAAGCATATTAAATATCTTAAGCTTAGTGATTCTTTGCATTTTTTAAACCCAGAATTTCATCTATATATATATATATTTTAAATTTGACCAAAAACTAAATTATTTTCAATCATGTTTCTGAGGGTCACCTTAAAATGTAAAGCAAATTTTCAGAAGGTTAAGCAGATGTTAAGACAAAAATAATAATAATAATAATAATAATAATAATAATAATAATAATAATAATAATAATTAATGCCAACTGAATCTGAGTTTGAAAAGCTTGTTTTGTGATCTAAAATGATTTATTTTTTTTCCCCTCATGGAAATCTGCTTTTATTTTACCAACAGCTTCAGAGAGTTCATTTTATCGACTCTCACCAGAGTTTAGTGAGGTTTGTAAAAGTGTGTGTGGAAGAGAGCAGGAGGAGTGCGATTGGCCTGAAAATGAAGTGGCTGGATGGAGTTCAGCCATTAGCTGCTCTGACACGTCAAAACGCCTCCTGGAAGAATCAATACCTGGAGTCCTTCCATGAAAATCCAACTCTGGGGCGACGCCGTCGGGCTCCAGTTATGCAGAAAAGTAGAAGATCATAACTGCTGATTTGTAAAGATTATTACTGTGAATTACCCTCATCATCCTCCATCAGCGCCGCATGTAAGTGTTTATCTGTTTAAAGCCGCATCCCTGAGGGGATCTTGCCATCTTTCTTGACTCTTAAATGAATGTCACTTTCATGACTTATAAGCTATTGGCAAGAAAATGATCAGCATAGATTGGAAGTGTCACATATGATGCAGTATTATTATTATTATTATTATTATTATTATTATTATTATACCTGCAGTCGTACCTGTAGTTATTTAGCTCCAGGCTCTTTATTTGTATTAAAGGGAAGCAAATGTTAGCTATAATAAAAACAAATTACCACAGAGCTCATCTCAGAGTGCAGTGCTAGAACAGCACCAAACACACCGGCATGCATGTATACGCTAACACCTGTTGGCAGAAGATGACTGAATGATTACGCTCGTACTCTCGGTGGAGGATCTGTGTGGTGCGAGTCAATTAATTGGACTAATGGAAGTTCTCCGTGTCTGGCTCCCACCGGCCGCAGCTTAAAAGCCTCGGTCTGTTGTCTGCATTACCCGCAGCCCCCACGGGAGGCGCCGCGTTAGCAACCAAGGTAACGGCCATCAGTATATTCCCACTCTGTCCATTTATGTCCATCTGCTCCCAATGCGCCTCGCCTTTAATCTGGTTTAAACCCGTCTCACCCTGGTTCTCACATCGGCTATAGCGTTTCCTTTTGCTCACCGTTTCCACAGCTGGCGCAGGCAATTTCAGCTGGTCAGAGTTAAAGACATTATCTGTTATATTTGGTATTATTAAATCAATTGTACGAGCTAATTGAATACTTGTTTTATGTCCTTTCGCTGCTAATAAGAGATTTTACACCCTGAAGACGAAACAGTTGGAGATATTAAATCCTAAGCCAGAGGAATCCTTTTACACTGCACATTATAACTTGAAGAATTGATGGTCTTTCCTTCATGAATTGCCCGTAAATGGCTGCATATTTCAATCTTTTTTTGAATTAAAGACTAGTTTGATAGTGCTGCGCTTTAAGCTGCTGCAGACTTCAAACGGACCTAATCAATGGGAGACGTCCGTTTCATCTTTCTCAAAGGAAATCCCGGCCTGTGATATTTATTACCCGACAGAAACAAAGTCAAGGTTAAACTACACCTTTTGCTGCACTTTCACCTGAAAGAAATCCAGTTACAATAGTCAGCCGATTTAATTTCCCTGCTGCGTTCAGATGATAGGATAGAAACATGTTCTGGTGTTTACTAGAGAACATTTCACACTGCCTGTAGGACATGCTCACCCACTGGATGTTTTACCCCTTTTTTTATTTAGGGGTAAAACATCCAGTTTTACCCCTAAATAAAACACAGTTTACCCCGTGTGCGATGAGGCTAACCTCATCGCACACGGCAATAAAAACCTAAAAATTAGGTTTTTATTGGAAAAAAATTTACAAAAAAAAACTTTAATGTCAAAGTGAAAACTGATTCTTGTAAAAAGTTGCATAACATATTTAACACAAAATAACTGCATACATATTCACCCCCTTTTAAAACAGGTTTTAATGTCAGTTTTATAAAAGAATATGTTTTACTTAATTTTATTTTATTTTTTTTAATAACTGCAATCCCTTTTGGCCCAAATAAAATCTTCAGAAATATTAATATTAATCTCTGAAAATTTTCAGAAAATAATTTCTTTTTTCCTTCCAGATTCTCAGATTTGGAGCTCAGAATTTCATTTGTGTTTTCTTTTTTTTTTTTTTTTTTCTGTTTTTTATGAAATTTCTGTGTTTTGTTGGTGGAAATATACTCCTTTTTTTTTTTTTTTCAAATCATCATTTGCAGTCTTAATTATGAGACACAATCATAAAACTCTCAAATATATTTTTCAGTGTTAACTACGTCATCCCTCTCTGTTGAGCAGGACATTGCTGAGCGACGTGTCGTTCATGTCAGTTTGATATTCACCATGCGGCTGTCAGAGTGAGGACCTGAAGAGGCTTAGCAGACAGCAATGACATGGCCTCCAAAGCACTTACATCCCAACTTTATTAAAGTTTGATCCAAACAGGCCCAACTTTAGAGCCCCGAGGCCCAAACCGATCCACCAAACAGTTCTACTTACTGTCAGAACTGCATTTGGTCGTATTGGGTGTCTCCATCCACGAGGGACGAGTGTAAAGCTTTGTTGTTGATTGACAATTGAGTATTTTTTCTTGATTCAGAGAAAGTGCTTGTAGTTATTTCAACGGCATTTTTCTGTTTTTAGTGTTTGTTTTCAAAAGTTGAATGAATTTTTGTTAAAGGCTTTGGAGCAAAAACTGTCATTATTGCTTATATCCTAGTAATTACTGGGGCACGTGTAGCACCTCGTTACAGGTCGAGATGAGTTGAAAACTACCAAGAAAATCTTTTACTGCAGACACATGATCTCAGATTTTAAGTTGAGAAAAATGTTTATGTTATTGGAAGACATTATTCGTGATACCTAAACATCAATGCTAAAGTTGTATGAAAGGGAAACAAAAAAAAAAAAAAAATCATCTGAATTTAATAATCTTCAGCCTGGCGGCCCGCCAGGCTTATAAAACCCTGCAGAATACTTTTTACACATGTATACTGTGCTACGTGTTCTCACCGCATATCTGTATAAAGGCCAATCTGCCTGCTTTTAAATACCGCACGTAGCATGTTCAAACTGTGCTGTCACTCGTCCGTGTGTCACTGCAGGCATGCGCATCCTGGTGAACCTGCTGCTCGACACGCTGCCCATGCTGGGTAACGTGCTCCTCCTCTGCTTCTTTGTTTTCTTCATCTTCGGCATCATCGGGGTGCAGCTGTGGGCGGGGCTGCTCAGGAACCGCTGCTACCCAGAGGAGAACTTCACACTGTGAGTCCAAGTCTGGTTTTGTGCGTTAACCTGTGAAAACGGTGCACTTCTGTCTCCATGGAAACATGCCCTAATTTTATTTTGTACACACACACAAAAAAAAAAAAAACGTAAAAAGCTTGCAGGAATTAGAAAATACATTGTAGCTCTACACATGAGTGAAGTTTTTAGTGTAAGTGTCTCCCAGCTCTCCTCTCATCACCTGATCTGAATCAGTGAGAAGAATAATTACATCATCTACTCAATTTACTGTTATCACCGCAGAAAAAAGAAAAGAGATGAAGAGCCCCTCCGGCTCTCAGTCTCTCGAGTCCTAACATAATGAGGCTAACCTCATCGCACACGGCAAAATGTGCGCAAAGCAAATATCATTATCTCGGAATCAAGTTTGGCACTTCATTAAAAGTTGAAACGTGTGTGTGGTTTTTTTTTGTTGTCTTTTTTTTCCTTTTACATTATATGAAACCTCCGCTTACAGTATCAGATGATAACTCATCATTAGTCCAGTGGAGATGCACCAAGCCGTAGGCGAAACTTAAAGGTAATTTTAATCATGTTTCGATCAATAGAAAAATGATTTTAAACATTGCAGGTGTGATGCTGCAGGTTTTACCGATTTTCCCTCATGGCAAAAAAGATTCTGAGTTTAATTCCTCTCTTTTTCCACCAATATAATATGAAAGGGAGCACTTGTTGAAGAATTTGAAAATGAAAATTTAAAAAAACAGTTTACTGCTAACGATAGCCAAAACATCTTAATCTATAACAAGTCGCATTTTATCAATGGATCACTAATCTGAAATGTTTTAAACTTATCTGTCTATGAAATGTGCAAGCAGTTTCTATTTAATTGACCTTTACTCTAATACACTACATGCACTGATTAAAAAAAAAAAAAAAAATCCATCTAAATTTCTGTTAATTTTTTTTTTATCTCTCTTTGACAGAATGTTTATAGGCTAAGGGACTTCCTTGAGCCAAAGCGCTGCTGTGTATCGAAACTAAAAACGAGCCTTTTGAAGTGCCAGAATCAAACTGTAATTCTTTAGAGAAAACTATGCTCAGCACACAGTTTGTTTGAAGATGAAATGAATCTGTCAGCTAAAATAAGGTTCCTCAGAAAATTCAGGGAAAAAGAGAGCGATAGTTTACAGTTGTTTTAACAGCATGGGGTAGTATAGAGAAAAAGACTACAGATGTTTTAGTTTCTTATTTTTTAAAGTATTTCTTGTGTGCATGTTGGTAAAGTTACGTGCATTTCTCTAAAATTCCATTTTATAGCACAATCAAGTGACTATGTTACCTTCAGTTGTTGTAGTAATACCATATATGAAATATGACTTAAAAGAAATTTGACTTTGTAGTATAACTCCTTGAAATTGGGCCTCTGTCTCTTTAAGAAACCCCTGCTCCTTCTGAAACTCTGCCTTCAGGAAGTCATCACAACATGGCTCCTCTATGATCCCTTTACCAACATTTTTATCAGAAGTAGCTTTCATAATGAGCTCAGCAGATGTTCAGTTCCACCAGGTGTTTGCTAATTGCTGCTGGCTAGTCTGAAGGAGCTGAATTGGTAATTTGGGCGATGGGTGGGGGCTGCTCCGTGAGGCAGAAGAATGGGAGCTTAGAAACAGTAGTTTGGAGCTAGGTCCAAGCAGCCGTTGTGCACAGCTGGATGGTTGCCATGGGAGATTAAAGGATTTCTCAAATATGCATGAAAGCAACACTCCAGGTATGTTTTTGATGAGGGAATAACATTAACATGATGTAAAAGCTCAAAAAAGTCAAATTTTGCACAACATTTAGTTACTAATAGTGTTTTTAAAAGAAAAATAGACATCTTCTTTGCTAGTTTATATGAAGTCTTTCGTGAAAGAGTTTAAATGAAGCGGCACGTTGGTGATCCCAAGTCATAACTGTGTCTTGGGTTTTATTTATTATTCGTTCACTTAAATAAGAGGCAGGTGCTTATTTGTGTTAATGACTATTAAATGTGATTTAAAAAAAAATGAAGGATGAACTCTAATTGTAGTGTTTATCCATCCAATTAAAACAAATCATTTTAATGTTCCCCAGCAGCAGCAGGAGCAAATCAAAGTTCGAAGCCGGGATATTTAACAGGTGATGTTTGTTTTTCCAACCGGTCCATTAAGAGTAAATCCAGTGCGACTGTAATCGCGACGTGTGACTGCCTGGGGAGACCAAACTCTCAGCCAAGTGCTTGATTAGCCTGCTTTAGCGGCATGGAGGAAAGGGTTTGACAGGCGTTAGCACTGCCAAGCCTAGTGAGAAAATAATGATCTGATAAGAAGCTTTGGGGTAGGTCATCACCATGGCAACCATGTCATAAATGAAATGGAGTCTTGGAAAAAGGGAACACGATTATGGGATGTCCTACCCTGAAACTGAACCGATGCCGAGTTAATTTCGGTAATGTCGTCCAAAGAAAGTAAACTATTTTTGTCTTGTTGACCGTTTCATTTTTATTTTTTTTTTCTTTTCTTTTCCTAATTGCTGAAGGACAAGGAAAAAATAAAATGTAAAGTTAAATCGTTGCTCAGGTGTCAATCATTTCCTCAGGTACAAAAGGATAAAAGGCCTGTCATCCGGTGAAGTTAATCATCTCCATACACAGAGACACATCTCCAGCAGTCGGTGTAATAATGAGACGGGCTGCTGCTACTGCATGCGGGGCTTAGTCACACACAGCAGTGGCGGAAAAGTAAAGTAGAGAAGGTGGGCGGGTGGGTTACCTCATTTATTTCTGGTGGCTTCTCGCCGCTCCCAGAGCCTGTGGTCGGCAACCAAGGCAAACACACAAATGGCAGAAGTCGCAGGTGGCCCGCAGGAAATCATTTCTGGACAGACCCGCGGCTGGAAAGCCGATGCTTTCTTAACGCAACCATGAATATGAGCGCATATGTAAATTGCCATAGAAACGAGAGCGTCGCTGTGCAGATCCATGAAATGAAAGTGCTAAGTAGTTGCAGAAGAACAGTATGATTTTTATTTTTTTTTTTAGCTATGAGAAGGTTAGAAAACCCAATATAGGGTCATCTGTGCTCCCCACCTCTCTTACAATGACCGCTGGAGACAGGCAAACAATCCTGCAAGGATAAGGGGGTTCAGCCGCTGGATGGGTGGAAGAAATAAGGGTTTCTGTCCATAGATAAGCATCTATAGATAAGGCCACATAAAAACTATTTTATTTGCTGAACCAGCATTTGGTTCAGCAAATAAAAATAAAAACCTTCAGACCTCCAAACTTCATGAGTCCTTCAGAATCGGCTCAAAAACCGTGAATATAGGACAGACTTTGATGGAATGGGTTTTCATCCAAGCTCTATTTCAGTATAATGTAAAGCAGTGAATGCAGCGGTGTAAAGCACACTGCACTTGGACTCTGGTGGTAGACGTGTGTTCTCTGCACTGAAGGATCATGCTTCTGTCGATGGAAGAGTTTGAGTTGTAGTTGCCAGGACAACAGCACTTCCCTGGATACATTGTGTCAAGTGTAAAAGCCGCTGCAGATAGGATTATGGCGTTTGGCTGGTTTTGAGGAGGCAGCCTCTTAGTTTCAGTGGGAAAAAAAAGAAGAAAAAAAAGATATGAATCACTTTGTTTCATTCTCAGGAAATAGAATCAACTATAAAACTTAACAGGCATATTTAAGCTCTTACTGTGATTTGAAGATTAGAGGGAAAGAAACCA